>PVJL010015296.1:0-24875 GCA_004026885.1 Lyroderma lyra | reverse complement strand
TGCTAACAGGTATTGCTGATACTGATTGAGCACTGTGTGCCAGGAACTGGACAAAATGTGGTACGTAGACTATGGAGAATACTTTTTATCACCGTTTTACGAAAGCTGTGAGGGGTCAAGTGGGCTGTGCAGAGCCACGCAGCGGGCAGCTCATGAAGTGTCTGGCTCCTAGTCAGTGCTCGGTGCTGATGACCTTTTTACCATGTATAATGCGCACTTTTTCGCCCAAATTTGGGAGGGAAAAATAAGGATGTGCATTATACATGGGTAGTAGTAATTCCATATCTATATAAATGCTTTTAATTCTTTCATTTATGCTTACGAGTTCAAAGTGTAACTCTAGAAACCAATAACGGTATCTGTATGCAAAATAATACCCTGGAAAACAAGAATCATTTTTTATTGTTAAATTAATTGGAGTGACATTAGTTAATAATAATTAGGTAGGTTCCAGGTGTACAATTCTACAACACATCATCTATGTGTCACATTACGTGCTCACCACCCAGTCAGTTCTCTTTCCATCACTATACATGTGACTCCCCTCCCCCCTCCCCCCACCCCCACCCCACTCCCTTCCCCCCAGGTAACCACTAAACTATTGACTGTGTCTGTGAGTTTTTGTTTCTTTTTTGCTTTCAGTTTTATATTCCATATATGAATTATGTTAAAAAATAAATGCTAAAATTCCTTTATAATACAAAAAACACAAGTACCTAAATATAAAAATATAAAAACTTGAATTAAAAAACAAAAGATCTTTCCCTGACAGTTTGGGCCAAAAACCGTGTGTGCATCATACACAGGAGCGCACCGAACGTGGCAAAAGACGGTAATGAGACTTCCAGCTCCATGTGAGTAAGAACCTTTCGTGCACACGTTCTCTATTTTCCACTGTAATTCTGGCTCAGGTTCGTGCTGTAAGATGGGTGGTGCTTTCTCTAAAGGCAATAGTTTTCCAGATTTAATAATGAGGTTCAGCCCTTGTGTGTGAACCTGGGGTCAGTGTTTCTAGTTCAAGGTCACTGTCCATGTTGTCACCCCTAGAGAAAGCCAGCTCTCCCCTGCTGTGGCTTAAGGCCATTCCAGTTCAAACCAGTGTTGGGGGTAACGGAGATCACACAGTGTGTGCATACGTGTGTGTGAGACAGAGAGGGACAAAGTGCGAAGATCTATTTGGATCTGTGATCTGGGGCTTTTATAAGTCCTCGTTGGGTATGACAATTACGATCCAGATCCCGTGAGCTAAACTGAACCAGCCACGTCAAGTGGCCTGTGGCTTCCCCCTGAGGAAGAGACTGATCTGCTGCTCAACCCCACCACTCAGAAGGAATATATACCTTCATTCATCTCCCTTGTCCATTTTCTACATCTGGAAAAATCTGGAAGTAGATTCTTGATAAAATTTGACTCAAAATGGCCAGATTATCAGTCGGTCTCACCACGTATAACATTCTTCAGCCAGTGCTTAGAAAGACTGGGTCTTGAGGCTCAGGGACAGAGGATTCTCTCAGGGACAATGTACCCTTTGGACCAGAAGAGCCACCCAGCTACAGTCAGCACAGAGACACAGCGGGGTTCGTGGGGAGGCTGCTCTCCACCTTGGTTCAGGGCTGCCTTCCCTAGGTGAACGCTCATTTCTGTGTCAAGGTAACTTGTTAGTGGGGCCCAGGCTTCTCTGAAAGGACTGTTAGGGTGCAAACATTGCTCTTCCTTGTATCCCACGGGACTTGGTTCCTTAGACTCTCTGGTGGCTTGTGGTCTCAGAGGATGCTGTCTTTCTGACCAGAAGGAACTGAAGGCAGAAAACCTTCCAAATGGATTCTCCCAGGAGCTAATGTCCTTGTTCCTCAGGAAGCACAGCTCTGCTCTCTGTGGCCACTTGCCTAAGTGCTAAAAGTCCACTTGGGGATTTGCAAGACTGAAGAAAGTAACGGATGCTGGGAAGATACGAGCTGTCGATGTAAGAATGTCTAAACTGGTAGATGATTTTTATAAAAATTTATTTGAGGGAGCTCCCTGGTGGTGTAGTGGCTTAAGGCTTCGGCGCTGGCGCTGTCAGTGCTGCGGCCTGGGTTCGATTCCCGGTCAGGGAGCTACCCACATACCAAACAGCAAAAAAAAAAAAAAAAAAAAATTGAGCCAAACAGAGGACACACCTGGAACCAAGATCTCAAGACAGAGAAAAATACTTCTTAGCATGACAGTTTGCAGTTTCTTTCACACATTTGAAATTAAGGAGGGAACCTAAGGAAGATTCTGTGAAGGTGGAGAAAGCAAGGCAGATTACAGAGTAAGCTTGTTACAGGATTAGGTGCTCCCTTGAGGGTGGTTATGTCTCCAAAGGGTCTGAAAAAGAGGATGTTCTGGCATTTCAAAGATGTGTTGACCTGGATGCATAAGAACAAGGCGGGCAGCACTAGCTTAAAAACCTTTCACTAAAGTTGTTCCCTGGTGGTGTGGTGGCTAAGGCTTTGGCGCTGTCAACGCTGCGGCCTGGGTTCGATTCCCAGCCAGGGAGCTATCCACATAAAAAACAAAAAACCAAAAGCCTTTCACTAACGAAGGTGTAGGCCTAAGGGGTGCTAGCTCACCATGACCTGCCCATTCACGAATTTATGATCAGATCACCCTCTGAGGTTCCTTTCCATAGAGCTCCCTTTTTATCCACAGGCCCACATGTTCTTGGACATTGATGGGACAAATGCAGTTGTATCATTTTAGGGAATCTTATAGTTGTAATTATAAGCCCCTTTTTGCAAAAAACACCACCAGAATTTCTACCCAGAATTCTTTGAAGGTGTGGAATCCACATTTAGGAACCAATCGTAACTCCCAGAGATGCCCTCCAGCCCATGCCATAGAGGTTCTGGGTCCCTGGGACAAATCCATATGGAGACCTCGGGCACCCAGAGCAGCCCAGGTTGTGACTTTGTATTATACAAAGGGACAGCTGCGGCCCAGAGGGGATCTCACCGCAACTCAGGAAGAGGATCCCATCAAAGGCTTTTCCTTCTGGCTCTTAAGAACTTGCACCTTTTGATTCTCATTGTGGCCAGAGGGGGTGAGCTGTTATCTGCTTTCTTCCCTCCTACAGAAGGTAGAGCCAGCTGCCCATGGTGGGCCTTTGCCACAGTTTCAGCCTGACCATGGTTAGCATGAACTAAAGACTCCAGGAGGCCTTCTGGAACGCCTCCCATAGCATTTCCCAGGAGGGGACAGTGAGCACAGTGGTCTTTAAGCCCTTCTATTTGGGTTGTAATGATTCCTAAGATGATTTCAACATCTCGGGAGCCCAGCTAGCCCCAAAACCTTATAAACAGGTTCCCAGCCCAACACCTGTATGAAACAGAAGGATGAAGACCGGTCTAGCACTTTGCATTTATTTGCCCAGCATCCTGTCTGTGCCTTTCTCCTGTGAACACAACTCCCTTCACCGGGGGAAACTGGTCCATTCCCAACAGCCACCCAGGGTCCCTGGGGCCAGGCCAGTCGTGTAACTCTAGTTCCCAGGTGCGGGTCAGTGGCCCAAACTGGACCAGTCAGAATCTTTCTCTGGGATTTCCCATAGATGCTGCCAGAGGCAAACCCCTTGCCTCAGGGTTCTGGCTGCCTGGTGCTACATCCCTGTGATGGGAAGCAGGACAGAATGACATTGGCATCCAGAAGGGAGGTGACACAAGGAAAGGAAGTTCCACACTTCCAAGGCACCCACCATTCCAATTTCTGTCATTCTTTCTAGGCATGTGTATGTGTAGCTTAGAGTTTAATTTCATTAATTTCTTTTTTCGAAATGTAAATCCTGTTTATTGTGGACCATTTGGGCAGAACAGAAATGAGGGAACCATCGCTATCATTTTAGTCTTTTTTCTTCCAATCTTTTCTCTTTGCCCATTTTTTAAAAAGTAGTCTTGAAATTTTACTAAATGTGGGTTTTTCCACCTAGAGCTTTTGTGTCTTCCAGCTACCATGCAGGTCACAACTGGAGTTTCTAGCTGATGCCCTGGGGCCGTGTGGTCTACCCTTAAAGGAGGGCAGGAAGTTAGGTGTATTTTGCAGTTGGTTTTCTCTTGTTCCCACAGGGTGCCATCCCTTCCAGCTCTGTACAGAAATAAAAAGCTTCCTACGTCTCCCCACGGCCGAGACGGAACGATTCCATTTGCTGTTTTGGTTCACCCAAGGAAAACGGAAGGAGCCTCTTTCCTTTAAAGTGAGAACAAATGTGAAAATCATCTGGGCTCTTTTTTCTTCAAACCACTCCCAATTTTAGTAATAACTGAGCACCTAAATGAACTGGGTTGTTTTCCACAGCTGGGGGTTCAGGTTTAACTCTTTTCTCTGTTTAGAAAAAAAGTACAGCTCGCTGCCATGTTCATTTAATTTTACATAAAAATAGTTTTCCATGTGAAAATAAAATATAAAAACTGTTCTTGGAATGATTTCTAAACAGAACTTGTCTCTAATCCTAATATGACAGAAAGGTACATGATAATCCGTATTTAATAATATTGTTTTGTGCGGTAAACTTCAAGGCACAGAACCTGGGGGGTGAGGTTAGGCCTGTCATCCGTATGTCATCGCGGGGTAAACGCTGCAGCCACAAGAGCCGCCTGTGAGGATTCCTGGGGCCAAGGGGAAGAGGGTTACAGGCTTTCGGAATTTCAGATTGGTCTGCCCCACCATGTGCGGTGTTGGTGAGTAAACACAAAGCAAAGAAAAAGAATTCTTTTGAATTAAAGACCAACAAAGTAATGCAACAAGCAACAATTTATTATTTTTTTTTAAAAAAGGAAAAAACAACAAAAAAGAAAAGAAAAACAAACAACTTTTTACTACATCTTATAGATTAAGAAAAAATACTTGTATTAATATATATGTATATACATACTGCATATATATATATACATATGATATAACATTAAAATTACATGCTTCTCAGGACAGAAGATTTAGGACATGTTCCCTCATATGAATTTAAAACTCTATCACAATTTATAATCACTGCAAGATTAAACTTGCTGCCTTTATTTTCTTTTTCAGACTTCAAGTACAGGAAGTTATCAAACCAGGATCTAAATGTGGAAAACCGTCTGCTATGCACAAATGACAACGGACTGTCACAAATCATGAGTCAGGGGTTTTCTGAATTCTCATACAGATCTTCATAAACCTACAGCTGTGTCAGCCTTCTACCTGAGATGAGAGGGAATGACAGAGCGTGAGAGTCCGTAGTTTGCATGTGGACGTTCACATTGACGTTTAAACAAAGGCTAACGGACACATGTCTTACTATAGCAACAACACTGGCCATGAAGTCACTCTAGAGGAGGATTCCTTTCTCCCCCTTCCTTGCCAAATAAAACACAAACATAGCCGAGAAAAAAACAAAAAACAAAAAACAAAAAAGAAAACCAACTTAGGGTGAAGCACCTCTGGTGATGATCAGCACACAGCAAGGGACAGAGAGGGAACGTTTCCTTCCTGACAGCTCCTGGCTGACTTGGATGATTTCAAACACACCCTCGTCTGCAAAAGGCACTCACATATTGTCTATTTATAAATCATACAGTGGGAGTCCATACATGAGGGGTTTCCCTACAAATATAAAAAAGATAAGCTGAAGGACATGGTATATAACAAAGAAAAGAATATAAGAAATGCACATTTGTTTTAATAAACGTGCACTTTTTATTTAAAGGACAATCAATCGAGTAGTTAAAAATTTTTCATTGAAAAGTTAGGAATTCCAGTGAAATTATCAGTAAGAAGCAAGGTACTAGAGGCTGAGAGATGGAGTCCAGAACACAAAGAGGAGGGTCACTAGTGTTTCCAATGGCCAAAGGAAAGGATATGGGTGGCTTTGAAACTAGAAAGACCATTCACTCACAATGGAATGTGTGAGAGGGAGAGGAAGGGGCAGAGAAACAGGTGAAGTCAGGGGGAGGGTGGCGCCCTTCGGCGTGTGGGCACTGGAAGGGCGCGCCTGGGCTCTCTGATGGGAGATGGGCTGCCGCGCGCCCCTTCCTTCTGCGGTCCGAGGAGGCCCTGCCCAAGCCCAGGCTGCCTTCACCGGGACACGACAGAGCTAATGGAATTGTACGACGTGCCACTGTTGCAGCTTGAGGCGTAGGCTTCCTGACCGTTGCCATCGAGGTTGATTTTGAACACCGAGGACGCCTTCAACAGGAAGTCGGCCGCGTCCCGGCGCCCCAGCTCCCGCAGCTTGGACATGAGGGTGCCCACTGTGCTCTCGGGGTAGGAGGTCCACTCTCGGAGCAGGGCATAGACTGGGCTCGGGAGGAACTCCTTGGGAGCCCCGTTGTGGGTGTTGTACTTGGCCACGAGGTCGGGGAGGCCCAAGTTCATGGCGAGAAGGCACCAATCCTTCCCCATGGGATCGGGCGGGTCCAGCAGGCGACTCAGCTTCCTCCGGGTCAGGAGGTTCAGATCTGATGCGTGGATGTCCATCCCCAGGCTGGCCTGTGAGTAGATGTCGTGACAGCCGAAGCACATGATGCTGCTGAAGCTCTCCTTGTACCCACCCATGGTGTTAGTCAGCGAGGTCTCCTTCAAGGTTTGCGCCCGGAAGAAGTCCCGCGGCTGGTAGATCATGACGGGCTCGTGGTGCTCCCTCAGCTGCTGGGGGCTGAGGTAGTGCTTCACAGTCAGCAGTCCCGGCAGCGTGGTGGCCATGACGTTCTCGATGGTGCTGCACACCGAGTCCAGCAGGAGGCAGCACTTGACCTTCTCCGTCTCCAGCCCGCGCACCTGGACCTCGATGCCCTGGCCGTGGTTGACCAGGAGCACCAGAAGCTCGGCCCCGCGGTTGGCGATCTTGCAGCCACTCACCCACAGGCGGATGTCCGCGTCGCCCTCGGCGCTCTGCTGGTGGATCCACCGGCACAGGTTCACCTGGACCTTGTGAAAGATGCCGCAAGGGAAGGGTGTCAGGTGCTCCACGGGGACGATGCGCACGCCGCCGTAGACCATCACCTCGTCCTCCTCATCTGTCCAGGAGCGGTGCAGGTTGTCTGTCTTGATCAGGGCGGGGATGTCCACCATGGTCCCACTGCTCAGGTCGCGGGCGCAGATGTCCATGGCATCTAGGATCTGCAGCAGCTCCTCCACGTCGCTGTCAGGCACCAGGCGCTGGACGTCCTCCATGGTGTAGCGGCCCCGGTAATGGTGCAGGGCCCGTGGGGTCTCCACGGAGAGCAGCTTTCCCAGGACGTTGGTGCAGAGCCAGCGGGGGTCCAGGAGCAGCACGTCCTGGACTGTTTCGCTCTGCATGATGTTGATCTGCCAGAGGGGACAACAGGAAGTCACACATAGGAACCTAAATGAACAGAGGCACCAGCTGCTCAGAGCACAAAGGGGACTGAGCAGTGACAGAATCTGAGCAGATGCTGCAAGGACTGACCCAGATCATTCATGTGGCTGGATCTCAAAAATCAACTACTAAGCCAAGATGAGAGAGATTTTGAAAAGACCTTGGATTCTTAAAAATGGTCAATGGAATGAAAGACAAAAGGAAAAAAAAAAGTGAGAGATAGCAGCTAGCCAAATGGAATGAATTCATTTTTGACTGGATTCTATCCCCAAATAAATACATAAATAAGAACAGCTACAGAAGAAATTATTAGTATAAGTGGCAGATACCTGAAAGAGGGCTACTCAATAATAGCATTCTATCTATGTTATATGTTCAGAATGTGATAAAAATTTATATTGTGGTTATGTGGAGAAATGTCCTTCTGTTTGAGACAGAGGCTAAATTATTTAGGGGTGAAATGTCATGATATTTGCAAAGCAAATAAATAAATAAATAAATAAATAAATAAATAAATCGGGGTGAGGGGAGAGAGAGAGAGAAGAAGAAGAAAGCAAATGTAGCAAAATGTAAATGACTGGTTCATTTAGGTGTAGAGTATAAGAGGATTTGTTGTACCATTCTTGCAAGTTCTCTGAAGGCTTATAATTTTCAAAAACAGATTTAGAACATTATATTACTGTAAAATTTTAACATAAGTACATAAATAAGTTCTGGAAAGACATGCTGCCATGACCATGATTGGCCCTGGGGAGGAAGAGAGAGGAATGAGATGAGAGGTGATGGTCCGAGGGGACTTTAGCTTTACCAGTCCTGTTTATTTCTTTAAAAAGCAAAATTTGGAAAGAAAAAAATGTGACAAAAAGTAGAAGGAACTTCCCTGTTTATGGAATGCTTACCCCCCGTTCTGGGCTAGTTCTACAAACAGCGGCAATCCCAGGTAGACTCTGCTCTCACACGGAGGCTGAGACTCTGGACCTGTTTGCACCAGGAGAAATTTTCTGCCCACAGGCATAGTCTGGTTTAAATCTTTGTGATGCCTTCTGCATATAATTCTGTTCAAAACTGTGCCTTAGATTGAAAATTTCTGGAGGGTAGAGACTTTGAGTCTGAGATGGTGCAGTAGGAAGACCTTGAACTCACATCCTCCACCAAACACATTGAATTTACACCTACAGAACTATTCCCCTTGAAGAAGAACTGAGGGCTGACTGAACAGCTCCTGCACAACAAACGAGAGAGAAACCACGCAGAAACACATAGGAGAGAGAGAGACACAGCGCTGTGGGAACCCCACTCCCAAAGCTCTGACCTGCAGTAGGTGGGGACGACTAAAGCACCTGTGCACAGGACCTGGGCATAGCAGAACTTCAGTGGTATCAGGGCACCCAGACTATCAGGGAAGGAAATCCATGTACTAATCTGCGAGCATCTGTGAGAATTCTCTCCAGTGTCAGAGGCATAAGAGAAAGCCATCTGTGGCCCTCCCCACAGATCACATAGGCAGGAGCACGATATAGGCACTCTAGCCAGCCCTCCAAGGTCGACAGAGTGCATACCAGGCCCCGGGCCCACACTAGCTCCTTGGCCAGGGACTCCCAACAGCCTACGCCCACTCCAAATACAACTCCTGGTTCAGCTTATCCCAGGGACTCGCTGTAGACCACACCTGCTTCAGCTACATGTAGCTGCAACCGGCCTGCCAAGGTGGCTCTGGCTCAGCTGGACTCCAGGATTTCCCACGGCCCAAGTCGGCTCTGACTACAACCTCAGTCAGCCTATCAAGGCAGCCCTGGCAAGGCGGCCCTAGGGCTCCACAGGGCTTGCTCTTGCTCCTAATCCAAGTAGCCTGCCAAGGAGGCCTCAGTATGGCCAGTGTGGGCCATGTCTGCTCCAGGTCCAGCTGGCCTGTCACAGACACCTGGCACACAGTCTACAAAAGGCGAGCTCCTACACAAGGCCACTCCTTCAAGACCAGGAGAAATTGCTACTTTACCTAATTTATAGAAACAAACACAGAGAGACAGTCAAAATGAGGGGACAGAAAAATATGTACCAAAATGAAAGCCAGAACAATAATTAAATGAAATGAAAACAAGCAATCTACCAGAAAAGGAGTTCAAAACACTGGTTATAAGAATGCGCAATGAACTAGAAAGAAGAATAAATAAACTCAGTGAGAACTTCAACAGAGATACAAAGTATAAAAAAAGAAACAATTAGGACTGAAGAACACAGTAAGTAGAATGAAAAAACACACTAAAGGGAAATGGCAAAAGATCAGTTGATGCAGAAGAATTAGTCAGCAAGCTGGAAGACAAGGTAGTGGAAATCACCTAACTGGAGCAGCAAAAAGAAAAAAGAATAAAAAAGGTGAGGATAGTTTAAGAGACTTCTGGGACACCATCCAGCATACCAATATTTTAATCATAGGGGTCCCAGAAGGAGCAGAGAGACAGAAAGGAACAGAAAACCCATTTAAAGAAATAATGGCTGAAAAATCCACAGCCTGGTGAAGGAAACACACATCCGAGACCAGGAAGCACAGACAGTCCCAAACAAGATGAACCTTAAGAGGCCCACACCGAGACACATCATAATAAAAATAGTAAAAGATAAAAATTAGAGAGACACTTCAAAGCAGCTAGTAGCATATAAGGGATCCTCCATGAGACTATAAGCTGATTTTTCAGCGGAAAATGTGTAGACCAGAGCAATTGGTAGGATATATTCAAAATGATAAAAGAGAAACTGCAGAATAAAGAATACTCTACCCAGCAAGATTACCGTTCAGAATTAAAGGAGAGATAAAGAGCTTCCCAGACAAACAAAGGCTAAAGAAGTTCATCAACACTAAACTGGCATTAAAAGAAATTTTAAAGGGATTTCTTTAAGTGGAGAAGAAAAGGCCAAAACTAAAAATAAGAAAATATAGGAAAGAAAAAAATCTCGCAGATAAAGACAAACCTTTAGTAAATGTAGTGGGTCAAACAGTTATAAAGCTAGTATGAAGGTTAAAAGACAAAAGTAGTAAGAGCATGTGTAATACAGTAATGAATTAAGGGACACACACATACACACGAATGTAAAATATGTCAAAAACATAAATGGGGTGGGTGAGTAAAAAGATGTTAATACTTTTAGAATGTGTTTGAACTTAAGCGACCATCAGCTTAGAACAGATGGCTATAAACGTAGCTTGTTATATATGAATCTTATGGTAACCATGAACCAAAACCTATTGTAAATACATAAAAAAAAATAATAATAAAAAAAAGAATCCAAATAAGTCACTAAAGAAAGTCATCAATGTACAAGAAAAGAGAGAAACAGAAGAAAGGAATGGAGACCTTCAAAAACAATCAGAAAACAATGAATAAAATAGCAACAAATACATACCTATCCATAATTATTTTAAATGTAAATGAACTAAATGCTCCAATCAAAAGACACATAAGGTCAGACAATTAATTTCGTGACCTCATCCTGGAAAAAGTGCCACATACCTCAGTGCTGAGTATATCTATGGTCACCTTCAAAGTACTCCCTCGGGAAGCTGTGCACTGATGTCAGCACGTAGTCCACCCTTCAAAGCAGTTTTGGAACTCTTTTCTTTGGCATGGCCATCAGAGCTGTCGTCATGCTCAAAATCTGACAATTAAGTTCACGAACTTGCCACTGCGCACTTATATTGGCAGCACTGTACGTTTAAACGACTTGGTGCCATAACTAAGTGCATGGTGGCAAGTTCGCAAACTTAATTGTCAGATTTGGGGGATGATGACAGCTCTGATGGCCATTCCAGAAAAAGTTTCAAAATTGCTTTGAAGAGTGGACTAGGCGCTGGCATCGGTGCACAGCTTTGTGAGGAGAGTACTTCGAAGGTGACCATTGATATTCAGCAATGAGGTATGTAGCACTTTTTCTAGGATGAGTTCACGAACTTAATTGTCTGTCCTCGTAGGGTGGCTGAATGGATAAAAAACAAGACCTGTGCATGTATAAGAGAGCCACTTCAGAGCAAAAGACACAGAGTGAAAATGAAGGTATGAAAATATATTTCATGTAAATGGAAATGAAAAGAAAGCTGGGAATATCAATACTTAAATCAGACAAAACAGACTTTAAAATAAACACTGTAACAAGAGACGAAGATGGGCATTAACAAAGTGATCAATTCAAAGAGAATATAACACTATGTAAATGTCTATGCACCAAAGGTAGGAGCATCTAAATACATAAAACAAATATTAACACATATAAAGGGAGAGATCAATAGTATTATAATAGCAGGGGGACTTTAAAACCTGCTTACCTCACTGGATATATCATACAGATAGAAAATCAACAAAGAAACAGTGGTCTTAAATGACACATTGGATTACGTGGACTTAACAGATATTTCCAGAACATTCCACCCAAAATCAGCAGAATATACATTCTTTTCAAGTGCATAGGGAACATTTTCTAGAATAGACCACATACATGTTAAGCCATAAAACAAGTCTTGGTAAATTTAAGACTGAAATCACATCAAGCCTATGCTCTAATCACAACAGTATGAAACTAGAAATCAATTACAAAATGAAAACTAGATAAAAAACACAAATGTGGAGGCTAAACAATATGCTATTAAACAATCAATGGGTTAATGAAGAAATCAAGGAGGAAATAAAAAATATTGAAACAAATGAAAATGGAAATATAATAATCCCAAATCTTAGAGATACAGCAGTTCTTAGAGGGAAATTCACCATGAAACAAGAAAGAAGAAAATCTGAAATAAACAATCTAAACTTACACCTAAAGGAACTAGGAAAACAAAATAACAAAGCCCAAAGTGAGTAGAAGAAAGGAAATAATAAAGATCAGTACAGAAATAAAGAAAATAGAGATTAGAAAAATAATAGGATCAACAAAACTAAGAGCTGCCTCTTTGAAAAGATAAAATAAGTAAATCTTTAGCCAGATTCATCAAGAAAAAAGAAGAGATGACGCAGATAAAATCAGAAAAGAGGGAGTTCCCTGGTGGTGTAGTGGCTTAAGGCTTCAGCTCTGGCGTTGTCAATGCTGCGGCCTGGGTTCGATTCCCAGCCAGGGAACTACCCACATACAAAGAAAAAAAAAAAAAAAAAAAAAAAAAAAAAAAAAAAAAAAAAAAAAAAAAAAAAGAATAAAAAAAAAAAAATCAGAAAAGAAAGAGAAGAGCCAACCCACACCACAGTAACACCAAGGATTCTAAGGGACGGTATGAGCTATTCTACAAAAACATCTGACAACCTAGAAGACATGGATAAATTCCTAGAAATGTGTAATCTTCCAAGAGTGAATTTTGTTTCTAGTAATCAGTCTGTTCAGATTTTATTTCTTCCTGATTCAATCAGTAATCAAAAAACTCCCAACAAAGAAAATTCCAAGCCTAGCTGGCTTTACAGGTTAATTCTACCAAGCATTCAAAGAAGAATTAATACCTATCCTTCTCATAATATTCCAAAAAACAGAAGTGGAAAAGCTCCCAAACACAGTCGATGAGGCTATCACTACCCTGATACTTCCCTGACCCCTGCCTGGCCTCACGGAGCCCTTACCTCGCCGGCACTGTGGAGCTGCTGGGCGATGCACCTGAGGTCCTCCTCGCTGGCCAGGGGGTTCAGCTGGTCCTGCACGTCGTACACGAACTGCTGCAGTGACATCAGTTGGTTGGGCCCATTGAGCTTCCTCCAGGAAGGGAGCGTGGAGATGATTTTCTCACACAGGTGAGTCATCAGAGGGCAGACCTATCATAGAACATGCAGGGCAGGACAGGTCAGTTTACAGCTGTGGGGACTCAGGAGCCTGGATAGGTATTCATCGGGACTGCTGTTGAAATATTACTTCAATTTAGACTAATTCTTATTAATTGGCTTGAAATCTTTTTTAATCTTTTCACTTGGTTAAGTAAATCAGTGTATGTTATATACTCAGATGTACTCAACACACCTTCCAAATTAAAAACCCCATCAGCCACACACTGCACTGCATCAGTCATTAGGGAGTCCCCTCTCGGATCACAGTTTATCTGTCAGCTAAATTCCATTTCCTATTAAAAAAAACCCCAAATTCCCAGGGGATAAAGGCAGTTTATTTGCTACGTTCCAACTGCCTGACCTCAGGAGTGTGTGCGTGCGTGTGTGTGTCAGTGTGCGTGTGTGTCTGTGTGAGCATGTGTCTGTGGGTGCGTGTGTGCGTGTGTGTGTGTGTGCAGCAGACATCACGCCACACCTCAGCCCAAGGAGCCCCTATAGCCCAGGAGCACAGGTCCTGATCCCAGGGTTGGGGAGGCGCTGGGAGCCCTGCACAGAGCACTGCTCTGATCATCGCCCACTGGTTTCTGTGACCAGGTTCTTCCGAGGTCCTGCCAGACCACTCCCAGCCCGTGGAGTGTTCCATAGGGAGGCCCCATCCGAAGGCAAGGGACAGGCTTCACAAGAGGAGAGGGTTCCTAAAAATTCTAAAGCACGTCTGGAAGTGGAGCCTGGTGTTGGAAGAGCAGCGTTTATCAGTCTGGCGGGGCGGGAGAGGCATATGCCCCTGGTTTGTACTCAGGCCTGGGCAGCGGGAACACTATGGGGGGCAGGGGGTGCATTTTTAGCATTCTGCCATTGGGACCTTTGCCCTTTCCACACCAATTTCAGGGAGCTTTTTGAATATTATGAATGATCTTTTATGTGTTGAACTCATTTTCCCCAGCTTATCTCACCTTTTAACTTTGTTTACAGAATTGACGTGCCTGAAAAAAGTTTTAACTTTTATGTTGTCAAACAGGTACAATTTCTTTGAAAATGTCTGGAGTTTTCTATCTTCATTTGAAGTGTTTCCCAAAGCAGTCCCAAATTATACTAAATTACATTCGCTTACATTTCCATTAAAAGTATTATTTTATTGTTTTACGTTTAAAAGCTTCCATCTGCCTAGAATTTTTGGGCCACGCAGTAATTAGGAGTTCAATCTTCTTTCTGGCAAAGAAGCCATTTGTGCTGGATCCTTTATTAAAGAAACATTTTCCCCATTAACCTGAAATAGTATCTTTGTTTTCTACTAAATTTCTGTAGATGTTGTGATTTCTTCTACACTCTCTAATCTATTCAATGTATTTATTGGTTTATCAATTACAGAGCCTCTATATGTTTTGTTTTATTTATTCTTACACTAGATTTTAACATAAAAAGCCCAATCTTCTCAATCCCATTCATCTGCTAACTGGAATTGTACTAAGTTTATGTAATTTGGGAAATGAAACATTTAGTAAGATCTCTAGTAAGATCATCCAAGAACACAGTTTCATTCCATTTGTTCATCTATTATTTTATGCTCCTCAGTAAATGTTGTTGGTGACTTTTTTCTACTTCTCTGCATTTTCTAAGTATTTCACAATAAGTCACTTTTGAATTGCTTCTGTAATTTGTAAAGAGTAGTTTTACTGTTAAACAAACCACTAAAACTGTCAGGATTTCCTGCACTCTAAGGTGGTCCACTTTGCTGGAAGAAGCGTTCATCTCGCAGCCAGCTCCTTGATCTCTATTTCTTCCTTGTCCCAGAGCAATAGGATAAAAACATGTCCTTGCAGCTATCTCTTACTGGGCCTCCTGCAAACTGAACCAAACCAAGAGGGCAGCCCAAAGAGGCCCAACTTGCACGGTGGCCGGCTGGGCCAGGCGAAGTCTGGCTCCCCGTTCCGGGCAGGTACACTCACCGAAACAATCTGGCTCCGTATTTCCTGCAGGTGATTTCGAAGTACCTTCATGTCCTTAGACCCAGAGGCCCCAGCATCGAGAACAAATAGCTTATTTGAAATGTGAAGATCGTTCCCAAACCTAAGGGAAGAGTGGAGGCTCAGCAAGTGACACAGTTTTACCAGGCATTCCCACCGGGGGTCCAGGCTCTTGCTGGCCTAGACGGCAGGCTCTGGTGGCCTTGCAGAGGGCCCCCGCCCTGCCGTGTGCTGGGCTCCATAACGTTACAGTGGGGTGAAGGCCTGGAGACACCCATGTACTTCCAGTCATGTGGACGGGGGCCCCCAGGACGGCAGGAACACAGGATGGAAATCGGCTGCCCTGATGCAGGAAAGGTGAGGCCTACCGTACGAGTACTCACTTTACAAGTTCACAGAAGAGGTGCTATTGCAGTTGGAGTAAAAACCGAGGGATGAGTATGAAAGTTACAACTTAGATCTAAAAATGTAAGTAGCCACCCTATTTTTCATTTCAGGAGGATAACAGGTAAGTGTCTTCAGCTGATAAACCAAGAATGTAAGTTACTAGCAAACTATATAGAGCTGAGGGTTCAGACTTTTCTGTTGACAGACACTAAGTAGAAATCTGTATTTTTTACATGGTGATCCTGAGCTTATCCATACTTAAAAGTGAAACAAAAGGTTTACAAAACCACTTGATATGAAATGCACCCTGATTTTCTCCACTCCACTCTACTCCACTCCATTCCACTGCATAGAGTTGGTCTGGACCCCCTAACTGGATTTCATGACCACCTAGTGGGTTACACCTTATATTCTGAGAAATATTGATTAGTGGTATCATGATAATCATCAAAAAATTTTAAACTAAAACTACTAAAAGAACTAAGAATCTAATGCATAATTGAAATTTTGTTAAGAGAGTAGAACTGAAATGTCCTCATCAAAAAAAAAAAAAAAGAAAAAAAACATAAATATGTGAGTGGATGGATGTGCTAATTAACTAGATGACAGGAAGCCTTTTACAATGTAAATGTATATCAAATCACCACGATGTACACTTCAAATGTCTTACAACTTTATCTGTCAATGATACCTAAATTAAACAAACAAACAAAAATACATAAAGCACTCATTTTTTGATAAAAAATGAAAATACAAGAAAAAAAGGGAAACCAAGGAGAAGAGGCCTTTGATTTCTTTAATTCCTTTCTCTGGGTCACAGGACTTCGGCTGTGTTACCCTCGAAGGCCCAGTGGCTGCCCCTTACCTGTTCCTGATTTCCTTCAGCAATGTTGTGTCTTTGTCATATCCAAACTCGCCCCCGGCTGGACGCGGAACGTTCATGATGTCAGCGTGGGTGGCCACCAGAACAACTCGAAGTGGGTTCTTCAGCTTGCCGCCAAAGGCTGGGGGCAGAGAAAGAGCTGTGTGAGAGGGGGGCCCTCCTTCGTGACTGCCTCTCTTTTCCAGGTGGGGTGGCGTGTGCTGGCCTCAGGCCCAGGCTCTCTCTCCAGGTGGATGTGCGACGACCTGAAGACTTGAGGGCCCCAGGTCTGCTGTGCCATGTAACCTCTGGGCCCCAGGCCCAGCCAATACCGGAATGATCTTATTTCCTGGGCCTTAAGGAAAGTTCCTCAGAAATGACCAGAACCAACCATAGAAAACAGGGCAGCTTCTCAGATCAATCTCCAAATAGGCCCTGCTTGCATGGTGACCTCTGACCATGGGGTCACCCTTTACAAGACCAAAGAGAGCCCTCTGAACGCAGCACCACCACAGGAACGACTCAAAAGGGGAACTCCTGCGATTCACAGAGACAAAGCTCTCAGTTCTGGGAGCATTTAAGATGAGGCATAAAGAAAAGAAAAAAGTAAAAAAAAGAAAAGAGAGAGAAAAACAAAGAGATAAAGTGGTGGTACCCTGAGGGGAAATAAGCTTAGTATATTTGATTATTACATGCTTTTCAAAGAAAAAATTGACTGCTGAGTTTGTATTTCACCAGAGAAGGCTGCTTGCTTTTGCTGTATGAAAAGTCCAAAACCAGGCTGAGCAGAGGTACTATTTGAAATGGGACAGAAAATAATGGTTCTGTCCCATTTCAAACAGTACCTCTGGTCAGCCTACTGGCACTGTGAATTTAGCCCCGTTAGACGAGGCTGGCCATATGCACTGTTTGAAATGGGACAGGACCATTGTTTTCTGTCCCGTTTAAAACAGCATGTGTGGTCGGCCTATACCAAAGGCATGTATTCTATGCTGTCTTCTCCTCTAAGATAAAGTTAAGATAATGCACTCAGTTGATACGGTCCCCTTTCTTTCCTTCTTGATGGAACTATCTAATGAAGAGCTCATTCTGTTTATGGATATGCACCCATGAGGTAAAGCTGCAGTAGGTATCAAAGGAGGTATTCCACTTTACAGCCAACAAAAACGAGCACAGCTCCAGAATGCAGAAAGAAAATGAGAAATGGTTCTCAAGGAATAGCTCAGAACTGGGTCTTTGCAGCAGAAATATGTGATCATGAAATAAGTCCCTGCAGAACAAAATACACAGGTGAGCCTCAGGGAACTTTCAGAGTGGGGATCTTGTTGCAAGGAGGGATGAGGGACCCATAGTTCTCAGGCACAAGCAGTAGGACCTGAGCATGGCCAGGGTGCAAGGTTACCTATGGGTTCTTCGACTGGCACAAGAGACTTCAGGAAACTGAGCCAGAAAATCACTTGATTCAACTGGATCTCATAGGGTTCTTCTAGACTAAAAACGATGACATGGATGGATGTGGGGTCATTGACAGCAAAGTAGTCGTAACAGCAGAAATACACTGGATTTCCAGAGAACTCCCACACACTGAAATCGCCAACTCCTACAGAGAAAAAGAAAGATGACTGTCGTGAAAAGCCACCAGCCAGTTTCCATCCCAATCTTTCTTATCACTTTAGGGGTTCCCAAGCAGGGACAGTGTCATCTGTTTATCTGTGCATCTCCTAAGGGTGGATCTACATATGTACTACTGGTATGTCCCTGTGACGTGTGCTATATCTGTTTCTGTATCCATGTCTTTCACACATATTTCTGTAAAGCTACCTATATCTGCTTACCCATTTTTCTAAGCGTACAATCTTTTCCTAGAATCTTTATTATTATATCTGTGTCTCCATCGCTATCCTATTTACTTATAGCACACTGGAGTGTCGACATCCCCACAGCCATGTGTTAGGTGCATGCCTATATGCATCCATGGAAATGTGTATGTACATATATATTTTCTCCTCCCCAGCCCCAAATTTTGGTATATAAAAAAAAGAACCACTTGAGAAAATAACAAAGACACCCATCATGTCCCTGCACAGTACACCCATCATGTCCCCAGTGCATCCCAATGGATCGCTGAACTCACAAAGTGAGAGAATGTACGTGGAGAGATTTGTGTCCTCAAGTAAGTACTATAAGTTCTTGTTGGCATATGACAGCGAATAAAATACTGAACATAAAAGGTATTTTATTGAACATGAAATGTCACCTTAATCTTGGTTAAATAGTGACTAAATCCATCTTGCACAGGTGAGGGAGTGACATGTTCAGGTTACTCAGAAGCAAGCAGCCTGCCCGCACGGGTGTGAGCAGCGACGGCTGACGGACGGGGGAGCAGGGGCGGAGGCGGCGCGCGGTGGTGGGGCAGGGCCTCCCCACACCTGAGCTGTGGGTGCACCCAGACACAGGGGCGCCTCCCCCTCTATACTGCCATACCCCACCAGGGCCGTGACCACTGGGCAGCCTGGCAGGACCACTTGTGTTGTAGGATGTCAGGCTTCCTTTCCCTAATTTTTCCCTTTGCCAGAAATTCTGTACTCTGGAGTCATTTTGGTAGACCCATGGGGCTTTTCTAGAGCCTTCTGCTGGAGCACAGGCATGCGTAGCGGGTACTACCCCCTAAGTCTGGTGGCTAAGGTCTTAGTATGAGAAGTTCTGGAACAGAGAAATAGGCCCTTTGAGTACTGGGAACCCTGGAAGCCAGACTTGGGAGGGGGAGGGGGAGAAGGCCTGTGGAGGAGTGGGAGGGAGGGCAGGGCTGGTGGGTGCTGAGGACACGCTTCTCCTATGATGCAGGGCCAGCTTTGCTCAAAGAACACTCAACTTCCAAGAAAGCAAAATGTGCTTGTCTTCCATTCTATTCCATTAGGGCCAGAGGTTCTCAAAGTGGGGTTCCCAGACCAGGAGCAGCAGCAGCAGCAGCACCTAGAAATGCCCCCCAGACCAGCTGAAATGGCAGCTGGGGATGGGGTGGGGCCAGCACTCTGTGTTTCCACAAGGCCCCCAGGGGACTCGCATGCATGCTAGGGTGTAAGACCCACTGCTTTAGGTCACGCACACACACTTGTCTATTTCTCCCCGGGACCAGGATAATAAAGGGGCCTTCATGAAGATGCTCCCAACTGCCCTTATCGGAATGCCTCCCTGTGCCAGAAGCTGTACCAGCCCTTTAATAAACCCTCACAAATGGGAAAACTGAGTCTCAGAGAAATTGTTTTATCCTTGCTCTAAATTGAGTCTCAATAAGGCCGGGGCTCATGTTCAAGTGACTTGGGCCCAGCTGGGGGCACTGGAGCTCCAGGGGACACTACAGGGAAGACCCAGTGTTTGCTAGAAGAAGTAACCCATCCCTGGTAACATTTTAAAGCTTCTCTCTGTGGGAAATGTTTGAGAGGAAAGAACACACTTGAAATTTTGCTTATGAAAAATATTGCCTGTGTCTGTATCAGAGCATTAGCCATGAGTGTAGATTTAAAAATAATTATTTTGGGGGATTATCAAACTGCTAGAGGGATTGTATTTTATGATATTTCCCATCCAATGGATGTGTAAGCTCTACTTTATAAATGAGATTAATTTACCTGACATGTAATGAGCACCTACTGTGCGCCCAGTGCTTTGCTAGGTGCAGAGGACACCAAGTTGTTTAGCTTTACTTTTCAGGGGTATTAATCAGCCCTGTGTCATTCCTGGGTCACTCCCCATATCAGTGCACTGGTGCTGCCTCTGTCCTTTGTGGGACTGTGATGGATGCCCACCGGGTCAGGCTCCCTTACGGGAACGACTCATAGTCATGGCAAAAGGACACTTGAGGTCCTTCCCCTTTGCGGCGAGTGGGACGTACCATTCAAATAGGCATTCTGGATGTCAATGGCCTTAGTGGACTGGTCGTCAGTGGAGCAGTGTGGATGGTGGGAAGGGGCCACGAACACCTCCAGCATCCCCTTGGTGAGGCCCGGCTCGAACATCATGCTGCGGCTCCTCACGCTCACATTCTCGCAGCCTGGGTACAGGTTGTTGATGCTCACAGAGACTGCGGGCCAGAGAGGAAGCAGGTTAGGCCACACAGGGAAGTGTGCGCACTTGCTGTCCCTCCCAACCTCTGCTCATGTGTTGTTCTTTCGGGGACATTCTCTGTCCGCACCCCGCTTCTGCTCAGGCGGAGCTGTGTGCGTGCCCCTCTTGCTCTGTGTGGTCTGCTCCTCCCCCCACGGCTCTGTCCTGAGCTCTGACAGGCTGATCGCATGGACTACATCTCCCAGGCTGGCTTGCCCTGTGCCGCTGGGTTGGGGTCAGCCAATGAGAGGCTGGGAGGAGAGAAAGGCTCCGGTATTTTCCCTTCCTCACTGCTTGCTGCTTCCCTGATACCACCTGTGTCTCTCTGACCACAGAGCCCCGAGCGGCTTCACCCCAGAGTGCCAGCTTTTCCAGGAGTATGATTTCTTCTTCGCGTCTTTGCAGCCCCAGGGGAAGTAAGGGCTCCCCTCTGTTCCTAACCTCCTGATGCTTCACGATCTCTTGTATGTTCCTGTGAACTGTGCCCATGACTTTGAACTTACACTAAAGTCTCCTGCAGGACCCTGATGGATGTAGATGAGACGAATACCAGCCTGGTGCATGAGACTGTTTTGGGTTGAGCACAAAATGATTTTAGACAGTAGCAGGCCATGGGATTAAATAATGCTGAATCCCATAGTGAGAAAATTAGTATTTTTAAATTCCCTTGAAGGCCTCCGAACTGCTCTAGCAGCACGTCTCAGTCTGTAAAATTGTCTTCAGCATCTCTTCAATCCTTGCTAATGTTCCCAGGCAACAGTATCAAGCCAGACTTTAATCACATTGTTTGGTGTTTATTACATTTATTTTACTTATGGCAGTGGTGTTTATCGGTTTGCCATCGATGGTATGGCTATTAACCATTTCATCTTTGAATCAATGTGTTTAAACAACTAAAAGTGAATCAGTTTAACAAATATTACATAAATCATAATGGTGACACTCAAGGGGAGGGAGTTGAATAAGGCAGTATGTGCCCCCGCCTTAGGGCGCAGAGCCTGTGGGTCCCCAGGAACAGTGCCCTGTGCTGACTCACCACCATGCTGTGTGCTCATCTCTCCTGAGTTGTGAAAGCAGAGCCAGTCTGTCTGCTTCAGGGCAGCCGAAGTGGGGGCTCCAAAAGTGCCACTGAGGAAGGGGCCCAAGGGAGCTCAACCGGATCCTGGTTTATAGTTAATAGCAACAGACATGGCAAGGTACAAATAAAAGGACCATTTCACCTGGGTCACTTGACTTTAAAATTGGTGAGCCAAACACCAAGGTAACCTCTTGTTTAAAGACCAAAGATTTCAGACTGAGGGCATGGACAATGGGAGTATTCAAGGGGGTGGGGATGAAGATGAGGAAAGTGGAGCTCAAGGGCAAGGTCATGTACAAGGGCAGGAGGAGGGGCAATAAGATGGGACGAGTTATTCATATATGTTGGTATTTTTCTGCTGATTATATAAGTAGACACTTGACAAACAGAAATGTAAAGAAGAAAACAAAATGACTATTTTCAGTGGCAATGTGGTTGACGTTTTAGTGTATTTCTTTGCAGATTGTAACTGCAGGTCTGACTGACAAAAGGCATAGGGTTTCACAGGAATGGGTGTGTCCATTTCCCTGTGCCATGAAACCTGTGTTCAAGGATGACCTTGTCTCAGTGGCCCTGTTGGGCTCCTGTTTGCCAAGGGCTAGGCCACCAAATTTGGAGAATGACAAGCATTTCTCTACCTTGCAGACATTTTTGTTTGGTGGATAAATGGACAGGTCAGGGTTTTATTCAGTATTATTAAAGTAACAGTTTCATAGGGAAACATTGAAATCATATAGAGGAAAAACTTTGTTTGCTAGCTACTGACCCCTGGTGGTAAAAAGTGGCACACCCGATGGAGAAGCCACTTGCAAGGTGGTCAGAAAAGACTGTCTCCTACATGCTCCTACATTTGAATGTCAGTGGATCACAGTTGAAAGGGCAGGAAGGAAAACTTATGGTAGGGACCACCTTATCACATTGGTGGGCCTGGGTGGGTGTTCACTGTTCACAGCCTGTTCAGGAATGTTGAAGCAGCAGGAAAATTGGACATTTTTAACGGTTACAGTACATATACTCAACAAGATTCTTGCTGAGAGCTGGCAACAGTCTCCTGAAGCTCTGCTCCTGGATACTCACTTCTCCACAGACACTGGGTATTTCCTTCCTACTGGAGAACCACAATGCAAGGGCTCACACAGCTGGCCACAGAGCAAGTATGTGTGAGGCAGCCAGACCAGCAGTGTGGGGCAGACCATGTATCCTGAGCAATTGGAGGGAGAGGTGGACCTGCTCCACCCACATGACCTGGGCCTGGCTTGTGGCTGGTGGCTCAGACTTTCGCCTCCAGTGTTTTTAGGATGTGACAATGCAAAGGGCCAACGAAGTCCCATGGGATATAAGAAAGCACTGCTTACATCCTAATAGTCCTTTAAACCAGTGGTCCCCAACCTTTGTGGCACCAGGAACCAGTTTTGTGGAAGACAAATTTTCCACAGACCTGAGTGGGATGTTCGAGGATAATTCAAGCACATTACATTTATTGTGCACTTCATTTCTATTATTATTACATTGTAACATATAATAAAATAATTATGCAACTCACCATAATGCATAATCAGTGGGACCCCTGAGCTTGTTTTCCTGAAACTAGCTGTCCCATCTGAGACAAGGGTGCAGTGTGAGAAAGCGATGTGGAAGGAGGTGGTATATAAAATAATGGGTGGCCACACGCAGACTAAAATAAGTGTTGGATTCTGACTTAAAGCCTGCCACCAAATGCAGTTTAACTGTCACTTACCACTCACTGATAGAGTTTTGATATGAGTCTGCAAGCAAATGATTTATTATGGTCTCTGGGCAGTCAAACCTCTGCTAATGTTCATCTGTATTTGCAGCCGCTCCTCAGTGCTAGCATCACTGCTTCAGCTCCACCTCAGATCATCAGGCATTGGGTTCTCGCAGAGTGAGCAACCTAGATCCCTCACGTGCACAGTTCACAAGAGGGTTTGGGCTCCTAAGAGAATCTAATGCTGCTGCTGATCTGATAGGAGGGGGACACAGTCATGTGAGCAATGGGGAGAGGCTGTAAATACAGATGAAGCTTCACTTGCTTGCTTACCACTCACCTCCTGCTGTGTAGCTGGTTCCCAACGGGTCATGGACCAATACTGGTCCATGGCCCATGGGTTGGGGACTCCTGTTTTAAAGGAAGGCTGACACCTACTAACAAGTTACCTTGACACAGAAATGTGAGAGTTCAGCTAGGGAAGGCAGCTCTGAACAAAGGTGACAGAGAACAAGAAAAGCAGTCTCCCCAGGAACCCCGCTGTGTCTCTGTGCTGACTGTAGCTGGGTGGCTCTTCTGGTCCAAAGGGTACATTGTCCCTGAGAGAATCCTCTGTCCCTGAGCCTCAAGACCCAGTCTTTCTAAGCACTGGCTGAAGAATGTTATTATACGTGGTGAGACAGACTGATAATCTGGCCATTTTGAGTCAAATTTTATCAAGAATCTACTTCCAGATTTTTCCAGATGTAGAAAATTGACCACAAGGGAGATGAATGAAAGTATATATTCCTTCTGAGTGGTAGGGTTGAGCAGCAGATAAAAATCTCTTTCTCAAGGGAAAACCATAGGCCATTTGAGGTGGCTGGTTCAGTTTAGCTCATGGAACCTGGGTCATAATCGTCATACTCAGTGAGGACTTACAAAAACCCCAGATCACAGATCCAAATAGATCTTTATATTTGGTCCCTATCTCACACACACAAATATGCATGTATGCACAGTCTTCCTTAGCCCCTAGCACTGGTGCTGACTGGAGTGACCTTAACCCACAGCAGGAGAGAGCTGGCTCCCTCTAGGGGTGACACTGGCACTGCCAGAGAATCTGACCTTCAATTAGAAACACTGGCAAAATTACAATGCAAGATGGGAAATGTGTGCACACAAATGCCCTTACTCAGGAGTTGTAAGTGTCAGTAATAAGCACTGAGTCAGGAGCCAGACACTTCATGAGCTGCCAGCTGCGTGGGTCTGAGCAGCCTACTTGACCCCTCAGGGCTTTTGTAAAATGGTGATAAAAGTACCCTGTAAGCTTGTCCCATGGATGACAAGGTGTCACACGTATCACATTCTACGCAATTCCTGGCACACAGTGCTCAATAAGGATTACCAGTATGTGTTAGCAACATTAAAATCATTCTAAATATAAATCCATTTGTTATTTTTTCTCCAAGTTTCCATTGAATTGCTATGTTCAGAGAACACAAGCTGAAAGGGGCGTACAAATCTCAGTCAACTCTCCCCCTACACTAACGCGCCCCAGACCTCCCTCGGGGAGTCAGGAATTACACAGAAACACAACCTGCAAAACATCCGTTTTCAACCTCGGGAAGAGCTAGGACGCTTGTAGCATCACGTACA
>PVJL010015295.1:0-24887 GCA_004026885.1 Lyroderma lyra | reverse complement strand
CTGATGCCAGCCTGATGGGTTTTCCTCTAAAGGTTGTAGTTCTTTTTTCCCTGGCTGCCTTGAGAATTGTCTCTTTGTCTTTAGTTTTGGACATCTTTAGTACCATGTGTCTTGGAGAAGATCTGTTAGGGTCCAGGTATCTAGGGGACCTGTTTTCTTCTTGAACTTGGGGTTCCAGATCTTTCCATAGGTTTGGAAAGTTCTCATCTACTATTTTTTAGAGTATACTCTCTGTAGAGTGCTCTGCCCCTTCTTCTATTCCTATTATCCTGATTTTGTTTTGTCTCATGGAGTCAGATAGTTCTTGCAGAGTTCTTTCAATCCTTTTGATTCTGTATTCCCTGTCTTCCTCTTTCTTAGCTGTTTCCATGTTCTGATGTTCAATATCACTAATTCTTTCCTCCATCTGGTTGGTCCTGTTTCCTATGGCAGTTATTTCATTTCTCACTTCTTTTATTGTATTATTTATTTCTTGCATTTCTCTCGATCTTACTTGTGTTCTGAATTTCTTTGTTAAATTATTCTTTTTGTTCACGGAGTTCATTTTTTATGTCGTTCATCTCCTTTTGTATGTTATTCATCTCAGCCATGGTGCTCTGACAATATGATTTCATTTCTTTCAGAACCTTTAGAATGGCTACTTTAAATTCTCTGTCACTTAATTCAGATATTTCCAGGTCTAGGAAGCTATCTTCTGGATCAATTTCATGTTCTTTCTGAGTTTTCATTTTTAAGGAATTCATCCTGTCTGCTGGGTTCTTCCTCTTTGACATGAGGGCTTTATGTTCAGTGTCCAGATTATTACTTTTGTGGTGTCTTGCTGTAGGGCAGACACTAGATGGCACTGGGGGGGGGGTCAAATTTTGGGAGAGAAGGGGGTTGTTTTTTTCTTGTTTCTGATTCCCTACTGCATTTGGAGGCTATGCGCATATATCCTGGGAAGAGGCCAACAAAAGGCACTCGGAGGGCGGCTCTGCCTTCTGCCTTTTGCTAGGGAAGCTGGGCCCAGGCATGTTTCTGCTGGGTTGGGCGAATGCTGTTGAATTTGCCTTTCTTCCCAGCCCTGATTCAGCATCTGGCTGTCTACGAGCTCACATTGCTTTCAGAATCCTGGGGTGCACGAGGAAGTGCATGCTCCATTAGTCCAAAGCTGTGGGCCTGACCTGAGACAGCTGGGTTGCTTTTGCAGTGGGCTGGGAATAGGAACTGCAGCCCTGTGTAGGTCTCCAGGGGGCCTAGAGCTGGGGTGTCATCTCTGCAGTTCAGAGTCCTCGCTCAGCCTTTCTACCACTCAAAAGTTCCAGAGGCTGGCTCCCAAACTGTGACCCCAGCACGCGGTTCCAAAGCCCAGCTCCCCCGCATTCTCTCCCTGCCCATGCACTGAGCCACTCTGGATAGTCAGCAGTGATCATGTCCTGTTGCAGTCCATCTCTACTCCCTTCCCTCTCTCCCGCTCCCTGCTTTCTCTCCAACCTCCAGGTGTTTACTTGCAATTTGTGGATTTCTCAGCTGCCATTTTGTCACTCAGGGTGCTCTTTCTTGACTCCTGGTGGCCATTCAATTGTGTTTTCTGGGAGAAGCTTTAGGGACCTCCTCTCCAGTTGCCATCTTGCCCTCTCTCTTCTATATAGCTTATTGTCATTTATATTGAACTATTTTTCCATATTACCTGAAGGACTCTTTTACAATTAAAAGATAAAGTAACCCTATTTAAGATTGAAGAAGCTATAATTCAAAGTTTATAATGATTACATATTCCTTCACTAAGTACTTACAAACCACTTATTTTAAATGCGTAAAATCATGTTGAATGGTGGACAATCAAGTGATTAGTCAATATTTTTTGAAAACTATATCTCTCCTAAATACAAAAGGAGACAAATTAAGGGTGAACACATCTATTTGTATACTTTTTGAAAGCTGTTTTCTGCAAATACTTTTATTTACTACACAAATATTATTAAGCTCCTTACATGACTAAAACATAATAGCAGCCATAGTCTCAAAATCCTCACAGTTTACTTAGAAAATCTATGAATAAGGACATAGCTTCCTAAATTGTAGAATCTAGACTGAGTATGCCAAAAAAAGATGTTTCCATGTGTATGGTAGGCTAATGGATTAAGGAGTTCAAATCATTGTTTACATATGCATTAGTTAATTATGAAGCTATACAGAGTAAATAAATGCACATTTAATATAAATAGATTAATGATTATTTATAATATTGAATGCATTCTTGCTTAGATTAATAATTGCTTATGGTGCAGAATGTAATGTTGTGACATTAGAGATAATAGTCTTATGTATTATATATGAACAACATACACACATACATATGTACACACACATAAACACATATATTTGTATTTTCAAACCCAGATATTTCTAAACATCTTAGGCTACATTATTCCCAGCTCCTTTTAAAAAGTTACCTGGTATATTCACATTACAACATTCTCATTTTTCTCTACCCTTTGTTACTTTTTCCCTTCAGGAAAACCCACTACATTATATGAATTAATGGGAAAAGCTGAAATGTGGCTCATTCGAACCTACTGGGATTTTGACTTTCCTCGTCCAGTCTTGCCACATTTTGAATTTGTTGAAGGACTCCACTGCAAACCTGTTAGACCCCTGCCTAAGGTAACCTATTCCTGTTTGTTTTTATTTGTTTATTTTGCATTTTCAGTCTGAATGTATTTGTGTTCTTTATAATGTCTGATTACAATGTGAGAGACACAAGGAGCTGGATAAAATGATCTAACAATTAAAAACTTAAATATTTCAATACCCTTACAAGAATTTGAATTTTATTATTATTACAAAATAAAATATTATATCAGAGAAATTTTTAGGATAGCATCTGTTAATTAAATTAAGTCCTTATTTTTCAACACAAAAGAAAGTGTCACTCACATATACAAAAATATAAGTATTGACTATGGAGAGAAACAAAAGACACAATAGACCATAGACACCTAACTTTCTATTGGGAAATATGGAATATAAGCAAGTAATAAAAAAAATGTGAAAAGTATTATAATAAGGAAATTTCATAATGCTTGAGAATATCCAACAGATCATAGAATATATATCATATCACTGATAATTGAGATCTGAAGGATATACAGTAATAGGAGGAAGGGATAGGGAAAGAAAAAGAAACGAAAAGATAAAGCAGAAAGAATAATCATGAGAGTTCCCAAAATGTCCCAGTTTAGTGTATCAGGAAGAGGCCAAGTAAAGGGATAAATGATGTTAAGGAAGTAAATTAGAGATAAGTAATTATAAGCATTTTGAAGCATTTAATAAAAGCATTCAGGAACAAAGAAAAGGAGAAAGTGGAGTGAAAATAAGCTATGATCAGATTTCCTTCTTTATAATACCCTCAAGATACAGTCACTGGATTGAAATGCACAGGAGCAAGAGTGGAAAAGCAAACTATATGTGAGGTTCTTGCAAGAGTTCAGGCAACATATGACGGAAACTAAATGCTAAAAATATGACTGCACCCACTCTTATAATATCAACCTCATATTTCTGTTCAATAAAAGATTTACCTAATACATATAAAATATTTAAAATGTCTCTGGCACATAATGACACAGAAGTGTCATTAACTATTAACTATTATCATTATTGTTATTTTTACTATTGTTAAGAATATTATTAACGCAATATGTGTCAGCTAATCTTGATAAAATTTCTTATTTAATAAAAACTGATTTCCAATAGATCGAGATTGTATTTTATATTAAAGTCATAGAGAGCACATCCTGTGAAGTACTTAAAAGTAAATGCATATGTAATTTGACAATCAGATGAGCAAGAATACTAGTAGCTTAAAGAGAAGACCATTCCTTAGTAATACAAATTTGTTTCTCAACAATATTGGCAGCCAAACCCAGTATGTATTTGCATTTCATATAGCATTTAAACAATTCCTCATTTAACATCCTAAGATTTGATATCTAAAAAAGAGAGAGAGATTTGCTTATTACAGCAGGTGTTTTTTGCAATGCACCAAACCTGTATGAAATCTCAGTAAAATTACCTTGGCAGAAATGGTCCTCACCCTCATAACCAACTGTCAAAATAATCAAGGAGAAAATATACAATGCTTATATAGGGACCAAAAATTCTGTATATTTAACAAAGATCCAAGAATTTCTAGCATTTCTATCTGAATGCTGTTTATAGTTTAGAATTAAAAAATAATTCTGTAAATATATGATGTTGGACAATTAATTTTGTGAACTCCTCCTAGAAAAAAGGCTACATATTCAGTGCTGAACACCACTACATTAACCTTTGAAGTACTCCCCTTGGGAAGGTATACACCAATTCCAGTGCTGAGTCCACCCCTCAAAGCAATTTTGGAACTTTTTCTTCAGTAGCCATCAAGAGTTGTCGTCATGACACTGCCAAGGTTATGACACCTTAGCAAGTTGTCTGTACAGTGCTGCCAACATAAGC
The DNA here is from genome assembly GCA_004026885.1 of Lyroderma lyra. Classification (NCBI taxonomy): domain Eukaryota; kingdom Metazoa; phylum Chordata; class Mammalia; order Chiroptera; family Megadermatidae; genus Lyroderma; species Lyroderma lyra. Next base: position 20,408 of record PVJL010015295.1, on the reverse strand, counting down.
ACCTGGTTGCAAGTTCTTGACCTTAATTGTTAGATTTTGGGCACAATGGCAGATCTGATGGTCAATCCAGAAAAGGACTTCCAAAATTGCTTTGAAGGGTGGACTAGGCACTGGCATCAGTGCATATTTCTAAGGTGATCATAGTAATATGCATCAAGGAGGTATGTAGCAATTTTTCTAGAATGAGTTTGTGAAATTAATTGTCCAACTTTGTATAGGACATATTCTTATGAGAGAAGGAATATGTTTTAAATTGATATAATACCTGTAAGACATAAGTAGAAAGCAAGATCCTTATTATTTGATTGGTATAAAACTGAGATACTATTCAAAGGTTAATGCAATATATCTTTTGATCAAAATAATACAAATTAGGCTACATATGGAGACTTTCACCAGGGTAAAGACTGAGTTACATTAGTGAAAGTTTTATTCAATCTAAAACTATTCTTGAATGATGTACTTCTTTCACATTAAAGAAAAGTGACAACATAAAGTGAGTGAAAAAAAGGACAGGAAGATGAATAAACAGAATTATAATTGTAATAATCAATAATAGTAACTTTTGTTATTAAGCTGTAAAAACAGGACTTGAATTCTTCTCAATAATTTTGAAGCCTGCCCTTATTCTTTATTATATGAAGTAAAATGTTTTCAAAACTGATCCACTACCAGCACAGGGAGAACAGAACCAGAAGGGAGGCGACACACACACGGACACACACACGGACATAACAGATAGCAAAAGCTGGGACCGGGTGGTTCCCTGTGCTCTGATGGAGACACAGAGACCCTTCAGGTCTGCAGCAGGTTTATTTTATATCCCAAGAACAACAAGGCTGTAACTTCTTAATTGCAAAACAGTGTTGCCGATCCCCATCCTTTCATCCTTTTTACAATTCCTCTGCCTCCCAGGCAATGTTGCTTTCCTCCTTCCCCTTAGCCAGCCAGAAACCACATCCTGAGCAGTGTCCTTGTTCACCAAGTTCTGGGCAGCCCCACCAGACCCCAGAACCTTGGATTCCAAGTACATAGGCAGCCTTGCTAAACCCATTTTCTCTCAATAGACCGGGACTACTCCAGCTCAAACAGTGCCCACACAAAACTACTTGAGATCTCAGACAATTTTTGTACTTTCAAGAAATAAGATTTTGACTTTTAGTCAAGATGGTAGAGTAGGTAAAGTTTGTGCTTACTTTTCTCAGGACCACATTAAAATTACAACTAAACTACAGAAAATCCATCACTGAAAACTGCCTGGAGTCTAGCTGAATGAAGCCTTACAACTGAGTTGAAGCCTTACAACTAAGGACATATAGAGAAAGCCACCTTGAGACTGGTAGGAGGGGCAGAGATACAAACCCAGCTGGTCCCACACCCACATGTGACATTGAATATCAGGAGAGATATCTCAGCTATAGAGGTTCCCCTCTAAAGAAATAGAGGTCCCAGCCCCACACCAGGCTCCCCAGCCCAGGATTCCATTACCAGAGAGAGAAGTCCCTATAACTGCTGGCTATGAAAACCAGTAGAGAGTGTGGCTGAATAAGATGAAGGTGGCTGGAGGCTTAGGGGGACTTCTTAAAGGGCCCCAATGGACTTAAATGCTGACAAACTCACTCTGAGCACCAGCCCTGGGGCACCAGCTCATGGGTGCCAGGGACATACAAGGAGAAACTAGATTGTCTGGCCAATGGCAAATGCTGAAAGGGCAGTTTTCTCCTGGATGGAGAGCTAGCAAAAGCCATTGTTTCTTTCTTGAGCACTTTCCCCTCCCAGTGTGCAGATGCAGGCTGCCCCATATCTAAGTCTCCACCAAACTAGCTAACAGAGTTTGTCAGCCCCACCTTAGTGATTCCTGAAACCCTGTACCACCCAAAATTTGGGCCCACCTAATCTGGTCCCAGTGGCTTTTCCATATAAACTGCATGTCTAGCTTCATGCTATAGACTATCTTCAAATCTCTCAAAGATTCAGAAAACCCAAAAAATCAGTATCTGTCTTTGTGCATCCCATACTTCTACCTGAGCTCCCTGAAGCCTTGCGCTAGTGACAGCTGACCTCATTTTGCAGCTTTCAAGGCAACTCCAAGCCCACGTTGCCAGCAGCCATATTTTGTTTACTTTGTGGATCATGCTGTATGGCCTCAGCCAGAGCACAGGCTGTGTGGCTGGACTTGGCCTGCAGAGTCTCCTCTCAAAATGCCTCAGATTTGGATGCTAGGTGGCCAGTTTTGGACAAAGCTGGACCATCATCTGACCACCTGCAAGAATGAGGCACCCAAAGGGTAGACTGGACAGGTACCAGATCCCTGATAAAGCAATTCCTGCTCTACAGGGTCAGCCATTGCACCACAGCTTCTCCAATGTGATTATAGCTGGTCCTCACAACTAATCAGCCTAAGAGTCAATCCTTCCCATTGACATGCAAACAGCAACCAAGGGTCAACTACATAAGAAAGGCACACCAACACACACACGTGACAAACCAGAGCTCCACAGTTCTGGGGATCAGAAAGACTGTGCCACTGGGCCCCATAGGATACCTACTACATGAGGTAATCTAAGATTGAGAGGCATAGCTGCCCTACCTAACAAAGAAACAAACACAGGAGGCAAAATGGGATGACAAAGAAATATGTCCCAAATAAAAATTAAATTAAATTAATTATAAAAAATAGAACATAGGTCCAATAAAGAACTAAACAAAATGAAGACAAACAATTTACCAGTCACAGAGTTCCAAACACTGGTTATAAGGATGCTTAGGGAAATCAGAAAAAACTTCAACAAAGAGATGGGAAATATACATATGGAGATAGAAAATATAAAAAAGAACCAGTCAAAAATAAAGAATATAATAATTGAAATGAAGAATACTTTAGAAAAGTTAACAGTAGATTAGATGAAAAAGAGGATACAATCAGCAATTTAAAAGATAAGGTAGCAGAAAACACCCAATCAGCACAGCAAAAAGAAAAAAGAATCCCCCAAAATGAGAATGGTTTAAGGTGCCTCTTGGACAACATTAAAGATACTAACATTCACATCATAGGGTACATGAAGGAGAAGAGAGAGAGCAAGAAACTGAAAAACAATTTGTAATAATAACAAAAAACTAGCAAAGAAAATAGATATACAAGTCCAGGAAGCTCAGGTGGACCCCCCAAAAAGATGAACCCCAAGAGTCCTACCCCAAAACACATCATAGTTAAAATGCCAAAGTGTAAAGAGAAAGAGAGAATCTTAAAAGAATCAAGGGAAAAGCAGTTAGTTGCCTAAAAGGGAGCTCCCATATAACTCTCAGCTGATTTCCTCAACAGAAACTTTGTAGACTAGAAGGGATTGGGATGAAATATTCAAAGTGATAAAAAGAAAGACCCTAAAACCAAGATTACTCTATTCAGGAAGCTATAATTTAGAATCAAAAGTCAGATTCAAAGAGCTCCCCAGACAAAAAAAAAAAAAAAAAAAAAAAAAAAAAAAAAAAAAAAAAAAAAAAAAAAAAAAAAAAAAAAAAAAAAAAAAAAGCCAAACAAGTTCATCACCACCAAACCAGTATTACACAGAATTTTACAGAAGCTTCTTTAAGATGGAAAAAAATGGGTAATAAATATGAATAATAAAATCACAATAACTACATAATACTAATAATTGCTTTAAATGTACAGGGGTTAACTGTTTCAATCAAAAGATTGGCTGGCTGAATAGATAAGAAAACAAGACACTTATATATGCTGCCTACAGAAACTCTCTTTAGATCAAAAGCCACACACAGACTATAGATAAGGAATCAGAAGTATTTCTTGAAAATTCCCGGTATAAAACAAATAAGTCTTAGGGACATAATGTGAAGTATAGGAAATATAATCAGTAATATTGTAATAGCATGGTCCAGTGACAGATGGTTGTAGGACTTTTGGTGATCACTTCTATATGTATATAAATGTTGAATAATTACGGTGTACACCTGAAATTAATGTAATATTGTAGGCTAGCTATATTGTAATAAATATCTTTTAAAAAATAGAAATTTGACAAATTGCAATGAGAGTCTTTAAAATGTATACAGACTTTGACTTTACAATATACTTCTATGAAACCATACAGATAAAAATAACCAAGATGTGTAAAATGCATATAAATTTCAAAGCAAGTCTGTACCTGCATGGAGCGTAGGAGTGACTCTTGTTCCTTTTTTACTCTTTTTCACACTTTTCCAGTTGTTCTATCAATGAGCATGACTTATATCTACAAAGATGTCACAAAATGAAAATGACCAGTCCATGTCAAAGATAAATCTATAAAGAGAGGCTGCATTTACTATAGTACTATAGGGAACCATCTTCCACAGCACAGTTGAGCTACTGGTAGAGAACTAATGAGACAAAACATTAAACACAGGTAAATGTTAATAGAAATGTTGCTGCAGGTGACTGGACTCCTACATATTACAAGCATGGACAGTGTTGTTCATAAAAAAGGACAGAGACTTTCATATAAATCTAAAGTCATCAGGGTGGAATTACACTTTTGAAAAATTCTCTGGACAATGTAGAATTTGCAAGGTTGAAATTTGAAATTTTTTTCATCTTTTCTTTATTTTATACAAAATAAAACCTTGGAAAAAAATGTCTTACAACAATGATTATGATGAGAAAGTATATTCTTCATATTGGAAGAATTAGGTGATTGTTTTCCCGAGAGAAAACTAACAAATAATAAATTAAAAAAGAAGATGGAAAAAAGATGACTATGCAGTTTTGACAAAATACAAAGGAAATTTTGACTTCTCTACATTGTTTTTTTCTGTTTGTTTGTTTTCATTTGTTTGTTTGTTGATAGGAGAGCACATTGAGCAAGGAGGAATGGAGGAATTACTCTAATCTAGAAAGTAATATTATTTTTAACTGGTAAAGATCTGGGACTAGAAGTCAGAATAATTCTGAAACAATTTCAGATAAACAGAGCTTCACCAAGAGGTTTAAACAGTTGTTCCTTGAACCATGTGGGGCTTAGGGGAAACTGACATCTCCCTCACCCTATGGAAAATCCACATGTAACATTTGACTCCCAAGAAACTTAACTACTAATACTAATAGCCTACTGTTCACCAGAAGCCTTACTGATAACACAAACAGTAGATTAACACATATTTTATATGTTATAGGTATTATATACTGAATTCTTACAATAAATCTAGAGAAAAATGTTATTAAGAAAATGATAAGGAATATACATTTACAGTATTTATTAAAAATAGCACGTATATGTGGACCCATGCAATTCAAATCAAAGTTGTTCAATTGTATTCTTTGAAATGACCAGATCTCTGCTCCAGAAAGCCAGGCCGTACCTCTCCAACTGGGAGGTAGGGGCCCCCTCAGGTGATGATAAGAGCCCCTCACAACCAGTTACACATAGTACATTCTACCAGAACATCCATTTAACAATATAATTTCAGGGGCAAAAGGTGTCATATATGAATAAGACAGAAATGTGATCATTCAAATAGTTATTATGCAATCAGAGTATTTCTGAATTATTATTTAAATAGGAATCTTAGGACTATTCCATGGAAACTACAAACAATAAGGACAGACTCATGAATGATAGACAGCGTTAAACCTCCAACCTTTATAGATTGATTTTTGGGGGAGAGTTTGGGAAATGATGACAAAGTTTAAGGTGAAGTCATAATATATAATACTTTTTCTTGGCACTTATAGTCAGAGAAATAAAATACTAATGACAAAACAAACATAATTCTCAATAAAAAAAATGGCTGAGAATAACACAAGTGAATTCAGTAGAAAAATAACAATGAAGAACTAAAGTTGAGTTAATATCATGCTTCCAAAAATCTATATTAGTAATTAATAATAATTATAAATGAAACGTTTGAATATAATATTGTCTAAGGGCAGTTCTCCTCAATACTGTGTACTAGCTCTTTTTCATTTCTTGCTTTTACACACACAACCATATATACATGCACACATTTTGAAAAATATACATAATAAAGAAAATTAATCTCAGATAAACTTGAATACTCCCAAAAGAAGTAAGAGCTTAGGTCTGTTATAAACAGCTATTGAGGAAAAAGAAATGGGTATTCATCAAAAAATTATGGGAGTTCCCTGGTGGTGTAGTGGCTTAAGGTTTTGGCGCTGGTGCTGTCAGTGCTGCGGCCTGGGTTCGATTCCCAGCCAGGGAGCTACCCACATACAAAAAAAATACAAAAAAAAAAAAATTAAATATACCAGGCTGTCTGGAAAATATCCAACCATGGAATATGTACAACAGAGGCATTTATGGCTAGATTTTTTTCCGAACAGCCCTCGCAGATTTACCATTTAGTCCAGCAATGCCACTTATACATCCAAAACAATGGATCAGGATGAGATATTTGAAGACTGATCTTCATAGCAGCACTATTCAGAAGAGTCAAAATTGGAAACAATGCAGGAGTCCTTCAACAAATCAATCAATCAATAAAATGTGGCATATACACACAATGGAATATTATCAAGCTAAAAACAGAAAATTCTAACACATACTATAACATGGAGGAAACTTAAGGACATTATGCTAAGTGAAATGGACTACTCACGAAAAGATAAATACTGTATGACTCCAGATATATGAGGTATGTATGTACATGAGTAAAATTCATAGAAACAGAAAGTAGAATGTTGTTTGCCAGGAACTAGTGAAAGTGGAAGTGGGGAAAATCCGTATAATGGGTATAGTTCCAAATTTGCAAAAATGAAAAGTTCTTAAGATTGGCTGTTCAACAAAGTGAATATACTTAATATTAATGAATGGTACTCTTGGGAATGTTTAAGATGTCAAATATTATGTTATGTGTGTTTTAACCACAATTTTTAAAAAGGCACTATAATTCCAGAAAATACTTGATTTTTTTCTCATTAGTTATTCATAGCAATGCTCTCAATAGTGTTTGCTGTGCTGTTGTTATTTTATGAAAAATCTTTCTCTGCAGGAAATGGAACAGTTTGTCCAGAGCTCTGAAGGAAATGGTATCGTGGTGTTTACTCTGGGGTCAATGGTCAGTAACATGACAGAAGAAAGAGCCAATGTGATTGCATCAGCCCTTGCCCAGATTCCACAAAAGGTTAGAAAAATACCTTAATAGCTCCAATTTATTTCAGGTATCAGTTTAAAAAACAAAATAAACATGGCAGGTGCTAAAGTAATGCATGGGTGTTTTGGACAATAACTTTGGCTTTAAAACTGTGATCACAAAGAAGTGTATTTAAGAGGTACAATATAAAGTTCAGTAAAATAATGGCATTCTAGGCAGGTACAGATATTACCAATTTCTGTCATTTGCTCCTTTTCTTAACAGGATTCCTGAGGACATTGCAGACTCTACAGAAATTCTCAGAAAAAAAGTTAAATTTTAACATTCACATTTAGTAGAAGTGATAATTGTCTGAAAACAACATGTAGTTTTGGCCAGGTAATCCAGACCTCTCTTACTTCCCCTGGATCATGAAATGGTTCTATGCCAGTAGTTTTCTAGGGTTCTGTTCAGAGAAAGGATGCCCAAGGTGCACCAAGCTGCATCCAGGTCCCCAACCCAGCCACGGTGATTTAGACAAAGAGAAAAAAGTGGTCTATAGCAAGGAAACAGAAAACCCCTCAGGTGGGCTGGGCCCTGCTAAAGTCTGAAGCAAGAAGACATAAAAGAAAGGGTAGAGGTGGGTCCAGCCTTTAAGGTGACCACGTGCTTTATAGAATGTGGCCACAACAATTCTGCTTCTAACCAATGAGAATGACTCCTCCTGACTGTAGAAGAAGGAATATGAAATGGAGTCTACCAGAAGCAAGCCAAGTGTGGGACAGTTTTAGATGTCTTTTTCTCCATAAAATATGGCAGTAAATTATTTCTAATATATACAATACCCTTGCAGACTCTGGGTTTTTGTGAATTATTTTTTCATTTCCTAACTGATGTAGCTCTCCAGTTATCACCCATGCTGGTATGCTGAGAACCTAAAGTTACATTAACACTCACATAGCAAATATTGTAGACAATAACCACTTATAAACTAGAATCCAGCTTATGAGGATTGCTTGGGGAACCCAAAATCTGGACCTAATTTTGATACTGGACTTGGAAATGGCTTGGTCAGTTATAAATAATTAATCATATTAATCAGTGCTGTCAGTGTATTCTAGTACATCATGAAGTACAAACAGTGAGTTGAATAAAATTTAGCATCATTATATTTGATATTTTTAACAGTTATTTTGAAGTGCCAATGTCCTCTTTTTTCTATATTCTAAGAAATTTCAATCCTAGCCATAGTAATATATTGTATTTATATAAAAATTACCACTTGAAATTTTTCTTGGAAGTAGTGATTAATTATTAGTCAACTAAAAGAAACTAAACATACTTATTAGGGAGAAATTAATTATTAATAACTAGTTAAAATTCAGAATACTTAATTCGCAGAAATAGCTAATTGCATTGATTTTATAAACCAAAGATGTAGAACAGTAATAAAATAACTTATGGGATTAGTGAATATACATAAAGGACTTTCCTCATTACTAAAAGGAATACATAAACATATTAATCTGGAAGATGAAAGTTAGTATAATAAATAGTTAAAACAAAATAAATGTACAAATTATTTTCTACTGTTTTTGCACTCAAATTATATGACTACCTAAAAAACTTTATATGCTTGAATTGGTCATTGATAATCTCATTTGTCTAACCCATTGGTTCCCAATTGGTGGTATGTATAACCCTGGAGGTACATGCTGGTCCATTCAGGGGTACACCAAAAATGATCAGTAATGGTGAAAAAAACAAGTTAAGTAAAAAAATGCAAAACATTAGTTATAGAACAATAAATATTCAGTTTGAACCACCATTAATAAAGACACTTCAAAATTAGATCATATTAGCAAATGATGATTGGTGAGGGTGTGCCTATGAACTGTTCCCCTACCTACCAGTCATTAAGCAGTTTCAGAACAATCCATTTTCAATGTTTGTAGAACTTCCCCACACCCATAGCCAGACTATCTCATCAGTTTAGTTATTGACTGAGTAAAAGTGAGTCTTTAATCCTGATTCTTTTTAAGTAGCTTTTTTTAATTTCATGTTTAAATACTTGATCATCATTGTCAATATTTATTATAAATTTGTTACAAATATTATAAAATTAAATTTGTGGTTTCTACTTTTAGTTTAGTAATTTCTCTTTCCAAACTTATTACCTTATTTCCAGTATTTTACATTAAGATAGGAGCTGAACAAGTGTTAGTATTTAAATACAGCTGTTTTAAAAACAAGGGATGTAATTTATAGAAATGGGCTTAAGAGTGGTACACAAATGGAAAAAGGTAGGTAATGACTGGTTTAACTCCTAAGTGTGAAACATCATTATTGCATTCACACCGATTGAATACAAAAATAAGCACATGTAATATGAGTGAGTATTCCTCCTACATCTGTTTCTTTGATTCTCATTATCTAACATCTCTTGTCATTTCTGTATCTGTAAGGGGTTTAACGAGATGTCTCTTAATCTATTTAGAATCTAACATTCTATAATTTTGTAGTTTGACTAGTGAAATAAGTTATTTTCTTTACCCTAATAGGTTATATGGAAATTTGGTGGCAAAATCCCAAGTACCTTAGGGTAAAATATGCAGCTCTATAAATGGATCCCCCAGAATGACCTGCTTGGTAAGACTCCAAAAGACATTGAAATCAGAGTCAGTCCTACCACAGTGCTAAAAAGGTCACCAAGAAAGAAATTTATTGAACATTTCTTATTAAAAACCAGAGACAAAAACAAAAACAAAAATAAACTTCCTTATATTGATATATATTACTCAGGCTTAGGGAAAAACAATAAGATAAAACATTTGGCATCTTATTATACACATTCAAATTCCTTATGGCCATAAACAAAGGATCTTCATTTCATGTGTAATACCTCATACGGAGATTATTTCAACACTTTGTTTTGTGTCACTCTGTCTCTTAATTCTCCCTTTACAATAAGCTTTTTCCCAGTCTGAGGGTGTATCAGGTGCCACTGAAATAACATCTCCTTGTTTATTGCTAGTGACCATCCATTTTCTATAGAAAAAGAATCCACAATCTTTTTCATAGCGTGATAATACATTTCATCATAGAATATAGCCTATCCTTTGTCTTACTGCTGTTATCTCCATCATCATACTTCCTGTTGCCTTGACAGACAACTTATAAGATTCAGTGACCCCACTTATTCATTAACAGAATATATTCTAACATGCCCCATTTTTTCTTTTTTGCATATACTTTTTCTTATTAATCCAGAATATTTCCTATCTATTTGTCCTTAGGAACTTGTATTTATTTTTCAAGTCACAAGAAACACACCAATATTCCACATAACTTCACTATCTCTCCAGCAGACTTATCTCTCCAGGTGCCTCTTTGGTTTCTACCTTTAAATGCAGTCTGAAGTGTATACTAATCTGGTATCTAAATACACTGCCTCTTTCAAAGCCTTTATTGCCCAACTCTCATTTTATTCTGAGACTTATAATTAATAATTTGCTGAAATTCACCCAATCCTAGGTCATCCAAAAACCAAAGCCTTTATAACTCATGGTGGAACCAACAGCATCTATGAGGTGATCTACCATGGGGTCCCCATGGTGGGCATTCCTTTGTTTGCAGAACAAACTGATAACATTGTGCACACGAAGGCCAAGGGAGCAGCTGTCAGTTTGGACTTCACCACAATGTCAAGTACAGATCTGCTCAATGCATTGAAGACAGTCATTAATGACCCTTCATGAGTATCACAATTTTTTGATAGGTTCTTGTTAACAATAAGTATGATTGTTTCATTTTGAAAAGCTAATTTTGAAATTACTAACATGATTTAACCCATCTTAAATATTTTATTTTTAATCAGATATTTAGTTCAAAGTTGCATTTTAATACCATTGGTTTAATAGGTAACCAACTAGTACAACAATTTTCTCCACAAAAAATGTAAATTATGTAAGAAATGGTAAAAAAGACACATTTTTAAAAATATGATAGAAACGTAAAACAAGATGGGCTAGAATATTACAAATTATAACATATCACTATATAAAATTACTGAAATTATCTTTTTGCCCAAAATTGATATTATCATTATTTTAACAGATTTTATAATAAAATGTTATATACCATAAAATTCACCTATTTAAAATATAAAAGTCAAATACACATAGTTTATGTTTACAGAGCTATGAAACCATCACCATAATATAAATTTAGGACATTTTTATTACCCCAAAATGGAAATGTCATACAACTTAGAATTCCCTTTTCACTACCCCACCCCAACACACATAAGCAACCAAGCAACTATTAATCAATTTTCTGTCTCTATAGATGACCTCTTCTAGGTATTTCATATAAATGGAAACATGATATTTTTACAATCTTAATTCATGTAATGTAATGTTTTTGAGTTTCTTGTCTGTTATAGATTTGAATTGCTGAATAATATTTTATAATATGAATATATCATGTTTTATTTATCCATCTATCAGTCCAGCAGCGTGTTGGTTGTTTCCACATTTGGATATTACAAATACTGCATTATGTTTTTGCATTACAAATACTGCATTATGTAATGTAATGTGAAATGAGTGTGAACATACACTCATTTGTTTTGAGTACATATCTAAAAATGGATTCTGGCTCATATGGGAACTTTATGATGAGCTGCCAAAATGATGTCCAAAGAGATTGTACCATTTTATGCTCCTACCCGCTGTGTATAAGGGTTCCAGTCTCCACATCATTGTGAATACTTGTTAGCATCAGTCTTTTCTATTACAGGAATCCTAGCAGATGTGAAATAGTCTCTCCTTGTGGTCTTGAGGAAATTAGCATTTCCCTCATAGCCAAAGAGGTCAAGCATTCCTGTGCTTATTAGACATTCACCCCTCTTACTTGGAGAAATGTCTACTTTCATACTTTGCCAGTCTTTCTTAATTGTGTTATTTGTCTTTTCAATATTGGATCATAAGGACTCTTTTTATCTTCTAGATACAAATACCTGATCAGATATTTGATTTCTGGATTTTTCTTCCATTCTAGTAGGTTGACTTTTCACTCTTTTATTGATGTTAATTCAGAAAATGTTTTAAGTTTAATAAAATAAATCTTTAATGCTTAAATTTTTCAATACTGCAAAGAAAGATAACATTGTGGAATTTGTCATACCTAGCATGGTCATCATCAATTGAGCATTTATTACTACTCCCAGTATTATTATTATATTAAAATAGTATGTTATTATATTAATTTATATCGTAGTAATGTAATGATGTTATGTTTAAAAGATAATTACATTCTAATATATTCTAATTAATATATTCTATTATATACTATTCTAAACACCTCAGGGATCCTTTTAAAAATGTATTATCGAGAAGAAAACAATAGTACAATTGAATTAAAAATACTTTTAAAAGAAGCAAATAAGAATAAGTAAAGAAAAAAAAGGTTAGACAAATAGAAAAGACAATGTAGGATAAGGTAATAGATGCAAATGTAAAAATGTCATTATTTCCATTTAATCTAAATAGCCTAAATCATTTAAACACAAATATTGTCAGACTATTTCACAAACTAACTTAAAAGATATGCTTAAACAGTAGCACACAGGAAGACTGTAAGTATAAAGGTAGAAAAACATCTATTTCAACAGTAACCATACAAACATATTGTAGCTATATTAAATCAACCACAGTAGACAAGAAGCACTACTAAAAATAATGATAAATATTTTAGAATAATAAATAGGTTAATTTTTAATGCAATAAAACTTGTTCACTAGTAACACCTACTACTAAATCCAAATAAAAAAGTAAAACTGGACAAAAAAGGCAAAATCAACAAATACATAATCATAATAACACATTTTGAAAGATATTTCTCAATAACATGGAAAAAGATAATAAAATAATGAAGAGGTACCAAAAGATTTTGAAGAACGCATTTAAAATGCAACTTATTTTATCAATCTATCTATAAATAAATATATTTTACAAGCTACACAGAAGGACCCTCCTGGACCCTTCCACTCCTCCCTTCCTCAAATATAAAACAATAAGGAAACACGTATTTCAAGAGCATGTAAGTTATTAATGAAATTGACCATATATGCTGTAGCATAAATCAAGATGCAGTATTTGAAAATTTTTATACCCTAAGGAGAATATTATCTGGCCAAACTAGAATAAGTTAGAAATCATAAGAAAAAATAACTAAAAATATCCCTAAATTTTTAAAAGTTAAGCAGACATTTCTAAATGATTCAGTGTCAACTAAGAAATCATAACCATACATGCACCTTCTCATCAAATTCACTTCTGGGTATGTGACAAAAGTACATAAAGATATATCCAAAAGACATACAGAAGAATGTTTGTAATAGCATTAGTAGTAATGGTGAAAACATTATTAGCAGCCTAAATGGCCACTGATCATTACATACAGAGATAATTTGTGGTATTGTCATATGATGAAGTCCTATACAATGAAGGAATTCACCAACAACTACTACAGAAAAGACAAAAACAAATGAATATATATTTATATGCTTCTAATATATAAACAAGAAAAACTAATTTATAGTATTAAAAGTCAGAATAATAGTTAATTTGGGGAAAGAAGTAGTGAAAGTGGTCAGGAATAGAGTGCTTCTGTGTAGCTTGTGGAATCCTTTATTAGTATCTGTATGGTAGGTATACTGGTATGTTCATTTCTTTATCATTTTCTTGCTAATTTTAAATTTTTGAGCTGATCATTTATACGTATTTTTCTCACATATTTCATACATAAATTCAAGGTATATTTTATAAAATGTAGTGTATTTAGAAACTCTAGGAATCAGGTAGTAAAGAAAAAACATACTAGGCATAAAAGAAATGCCTAGGGATGCTATCATAGCATGCCCAGGAAAAGCCTCTGAAATATGACAATGGTTCAAGGCTTCCAGCCAGAGGTAGAAGCTGCCTTGGGGTGTTGCAGGGAAGACCACTCCAGGAGAGGGACAAAGGGAACAGAAAGTGCAAAGGTGCTGACATAAGAACACATTTGTCAGCTTCAATGAATAAAGAGGGTCAATGTGACTACCATAGAATGTGCATGAAACAAAATGAAGAGGTTGCCAGGGTTCTGTTCATATAAGGTCTAATAGGTCAAATAATAGGTGTGAATTTTATTCTAAATGTTATAAGAAGCCAGATAGAAATTTTGAGTCAGTGTCATAATCTGATGTGTTTCAAAAAAAATTATCTCAGGGTAATAAATAGATATTAGACTTATGGGGGAGAGAAGACAAGATGGCGACTGGAGAGGAGGTTCCTAAAGCCTCTCCCAGAAGACTTATGAACAAAAGAGTAGAACCCAAAGACTGCTGAGGAAGCATTTCTCCTTCCATGGCACAATTCCTCTTTAAGAGCATTATCCTAAATACACATTTCTACCATCCAAAATATACCTACAGAATGGCTCCCATCATTTCCTCGAACTTTCCTGACACCCAAATAAAAACATACTACTACTAACTGTAATTCTAAGGCATGTATGTTAAATCACTTATTTGACAAATTCCTTTCATGGGGGTGAATTCTTAGGCAAATTAACTTCCTTTCAATGTTGGCAACCTTTCCTTCTCCTTTAGATATAAAGAAAATGCGATGAAATTATCAAGAATTCACCATGATCAGCCAATGAAGCCTCTAGGTCGAGCAGTCTTCTGCATCGAGTTTGGCATGCACCACAAAGGGGCCAAACACCTGCAGCCAGCCTCCTATGACCTCAGCTGGTTCCAGTACCACTCTTTGGATGTGATTGGGTTCCTGCTGGCCTGTGTGACAACTGCTATATTTGTCATCACTAAATGTTGTCTGTTTTGTGGCCGGAAGTTTGCTAAAACAGGAAAGAAGGTGAAAAGAGAGTAGTTGTATCTGAGGACTGAAGCAGGTATACTTCAGAGATGGGACTACTCCAGTTTATTCCAGCACAAAGTTGTGATGTAAGGGTCCCTTCCTCTGTGACAAAATGGATGCGCAGTTTAGCATCTCAGTTCAAATTTTTTTCAAGCAATTTACCACCTGTTTAAGAGTTAGAAATATGTCATGCCAGAGATACAAACTGGCAAAAAACAAAATAAAAATAAAACAATATGGATATAAGAGTATATGTCCATTTCTTTCAAAACAAGGGACGGCATCACTTAGCTACTTACAGATATGGTAAGCAATTCAATGTCTTTGTTGAAGGTAGTTGGAAATAATGATTATTCTATATAACCATACTAGATCAGCCTGTCTCATTCCTTCTTTCTTTCCTCAGAGAGCTGTGGTCTCATTCCACTCATTAACCTAAAACAGAATCATTAAATCCTTTGGCAAAATGGAAAAAAAATATAGTCATCATTTTCTTTTAAACTTAGGCACACTATGACTGGCCATAATCAATAATAATGCAAAGAATACAAAAACCATGTAAATTTTATAGAAATAAGAAAATCCAAAGCACAAGGATTCTCAAGGCCCTCCTAAAACACATACACCATAACTGATATGGTGAGAAAAATATTTCTGTCTTTATTGGTCAAGAATACCATCAAAGTCTCACAGCAAACTTTCTCCAGCGTAAGGCAAGAATTCATGTTAAAAGCAAGTTAAAACTTTGATGCTGGGGGAATTATAGAAAAAGTTTAAAACTGAATTTTCCATACAACTCCTCTAGATAATTAAAACAATTTTAAAGAAAAAAAAAGAACTGGTATAGTGCCATAGTAGATAAAATTTTTCAGTAAAGTATATAGGTGTAATTTTCCTCAAATCTATTAAATCCTGTAATATATGCAACAGATAAAGGTTGGTAATCATTTCATAGTGAGAAATCTTGCAAATCACAAAGACAAGCAAAGACAAAAATAGATGAAGGATATGAACAGACAATTCACAGAAGTAAAAATAACCGAAAACATATAAACAGTGGAAAAGAAACTGATTTTCAGTAAATGCAAATTGAGTCAATAACTGTTACCTACAGAAGGTTCTCAAACATAAGAAACTGTGCTGGCAAAGGCCGCCCCATGGTTTCCCAGAAGTACTCACCTTGTAGGCCGAAGTTGCCCAGCGTGAGGAGGCACTGAGTCCTTGGAAGCAGAGTCTAGTGGCAGTTCTACTGGCCCAGCAAAAGCCAAAGCTGGTACTGGGGTAGCCCCTGCAGCCTGAAGCTGCCAGGTTCTGAGATGAGATTCTGTGCTACAGCCAGCAAGTAGTTGATACTGCCTGAGCTGGGCTGGAAAACACAGCTGCGCCTGGAGGCAGCGCCCCAGCTACTTATTGGCTTTAGTGGGCTCAGCTGTCCAAGGTACAGCACCTGGCAGCGGCCGGCCAGGGTAGCCTGCCTTGGCCTTGAAGACTACAATGTAGGAGAAAGGAGCACCCTGATTCACCAAGAGCTTCTCCACGAGGCACAGACAGGCCAGACCACAGTACTCATTTACCCACCCTGCTGCATCTCCACAGTTCAACCTGGCATGCGTATCTTACGCTCTACTGCCTATGATCACCAAGGAGCTAGACTAATGTTATAGATGGGATGAGATGAATGGTGGGTCAGACAATACGCCCTCTTACTACCTGGTTACAAACCATTTAAAAGATCAGACAGAGATAATGACAGCATTACTGAAATGAAGAATGGAATAAAAGTCACCAAACTAGATGAAGTAGAAATGCAAAGCAGTGATTTGAGGAAAAGCCAGCAAAAAACACCCATTAAGACAGATAGATATGAAAATCCAGATGAACGAGAATAGTTTGAGATTCCTCTGGAATGATATTTACCATAAGAATATCTGAATCATAGGATTACCAGAAGGGGCAGAGGAAAAGCAAGGGATCAAGAAATTATTTGAAGAAATAATAACTGAAAAATTTCCTAATCTGGTGAAGGAAATAGACATACAAGTCCAGAAAGCTCAGAGTCCCAAACAGAAACGCACTGAGACACATCGTAATTAAAATGTCCAAAATTAAAGAAAGAGAGAAAATTATAAAAATAGTAAGAGAAATGCAAGTAGTAGCTTACAAAGAGATACCCATTCAACTCTTAGCTGATTTCTCACTAGAAACTTCATAGACCAGAAGGGATTGGCAGAAAAATATTCAACATGATGAAAATCAAGGATCTACAACTAAGAATAATGTATCCAGCAAGGCTAGCATTCAAAATTGAAGGACAATATAAGGTGATGGAAAGAAAAGTCACATTAGGTGGTGAACTTATTATACATCAAGTTGACAAGGCACTGTAGAATTGTATGCCTGAAATCTATGTAATCCTTGCTAACAGATGTCACCCAATAAGTCTAACAATAAAAATGAATGAAAAAAAAAAATTGAAGGACAGAAAAAGGGCTTCTCAGGGGAGTTCCCTAGTGGTGTAGTGGCTAGGCTTTGGCACTGTCAACACTGCAGCCTGGGTTTGATTCCCAGCCAGGAAACTACCCACATAAAAAAAAGCAAAAAAAGAAAAAGAGCTTCTCAGATCAGAAAAAAACTAAAGGAATTCATCACCACCAAACCAGTAGGACAAAGAATGTTAGAGGGACTTCTTTAAGATGGGAAGAAGGATGGCAGAGTAGGCAAAATAAGGGAAGGGATGAAGAAATTTAGTTTGATTGTTACAAGGCAATAATCAAGGAGATACAGTGCATAACATGGGAATATAGTCAAGAAGTTTGCAGTAAATTTGTGTGGTATTAGACAGGTACTAGATTTGTTGGGATAATGGGAGGAGAACTGGAGGGGTGGGAAAAAAGGGTGAAGAAATCAATAAGTACAGATTCATAGTCACAGAATAGTCACAGGGATATAAAATGCAGCATAGGGCATACAGTCAACAACATTGTAATAACTATGTATGGTGTTACAGGGGAAACAGATGTATAGGAATGAGGATTTAGTAAGTTATATAAATGACTCATCACAGTACTGTACACCTGAAACCATTATAATATTATATGCAAAATGTAATTTTACAAACTCTAACAAGAATCCCAGTTGTTCTAGTCCTCCACCCTTCCAGTGGTTTCAGACTCCTCAACCAATCACCACATGTGTGAGTAAGTGACCTTTAGATGATTACAGCCCCAGCCATCATAACACAGTAACCAACTGAGAAACCCAAGAACCAAGAACCAACCCAAGCAAGAAATAACTTGCTGAGCCCAGCCAACGTCCAGAATGGAGAGGATGATAATAAAATGATTATTAATGTTCTAAGCCCCTACATCTGAGGGCAGTTTGTTATGCAGTGATAAAAAAATTTATGTATTTTTAAATTATACATTTGTAACAACATTATAATTAATAGATATCTACAAATATGGGAAACTATAAATGTTATATTTTGAAAATAATTTTAACCCAGAAAGGTAAGGCAGTATAGTATGGTGGTTAATAGTTTGCTCTATGGATCCAATCCCTGCAAAACCACTACAGAGTTATTTGGGATTGGGCAAATTATTTAAACTCCTTATGCCTCAGTTTCTCACCAGTGAAATGAATATATACTAATGGTATTAACTATCTCAGGGGTTGTTAAAAGGATGAATGCATTCATTATGTTAAAGCCCTAAAAATAGTTGCTGTAGTTGCTATACATAACAAAATTCAATTTGCATTAAAAATATTATCATCCACAATCTTAGTCACATAAATTACCTAATGTATATTTTAAATGCAACATCTTTCACATGAAAATAATATAAATATTAATATTTCTGATTTCAAATATGAAGGGATCTAATTTATGTTATAATTAAATGGCTTACAAACTACGGCTTCTGGTATAAATCTGGCCAGCCTTCTATCATTGTTTTTTTAATTAAGGTAATATTTACGTAACAGAACTTTCACCATATTAACCATTTTGAAGTGTCTGATTCCTAGGGCATTTAATACATTCATAATTTTGTATGATATCACCATTATCTAATCCATTAAACAGTTGCTTCCTATTCCCTTCTCTCACAGTTCCTGGAAACCACTACCATGTGAAAGTATCTACGGATTACCTATTCTTCACATTTAATATAAATGGAATCACACAAACTGTGGCCTTTTGTATCTGACTTCTTTTATTTAGTATGTTTTCAATACTGTTTATATTGTGGCACATACAATTATGTTATTCTTTTTAATGGAGAAACCCATTTTCTTGTATAGACATACTACATTTTGCGTTTTCATTCATCTATTGATAGGCATCTGAGTTGTTTCCATAAGCAGGCTATTGTGAATGCTGCTGCTATAAACATCCATGTGAAGCAGGCATGTCCAAACTGCAGCCCAGGATGGCTTTGAATTCAGCCCAACATAAATTCTTAAAGCATGATCAAATTTTTTTGTGAACTTTTTTCTTTCTTTTTTTTTTTTTTTTTAGCTCATCAGCTATCATTAGTGTTAGCCTATTTTATGTGTGGTCCAAGACAATTCTTCTTCCAATGTGGCCCAGGGAAACCAAAATGTTGGACACCAGTGACGTGAAGCTTTGGTATAAACACCTGTCATTTTAGACTTATACACACAAAACTATAAGGCACTTTTGAAAGATATTGAAGAGGACAAAAATAAATGGAAAGATATTTCATGTTCATGAATAGGAAGACTTAACATTGTTAAAATGGCCATTTTGCCCCAAGCAATTTACAGATTTAATGAAATTTCTACAATATCCCACAATCATACTTTCATGAAATAGATAAAAGAATTACCAGATTTATATGGAACCATAAAAGACCTTGAATTGCAAAAGCAATACTACATAAAAACTATAAGACTGGTGACATTACACTCCCTAACTTCAATTTATATTACAAAGCATCAATAATCAAAACAGCTTGGTATTGACAGAAAAACAGACACATAGACCAATGGAACAGAACTGAAAACCTAGAAATAAATCCAAAAATTTATAAACAAATAATTTTTGATAAAGGAGCAAAAAGTATGCAATGAGGAAAAGACAGCCTCTCTAGTAGGTTGTGCTGGGAAAGCTGGAAAAACATATGCAGAAGGATGAATCTGAGTTGTGAACTCTCTTCATATACAAAAATTAACTCAACATGGATTAAAAACCTTCTCATAAGACCCAAAACAATAAACTGTATAGAAGAAAACATCGGTACTAAACTTATAGACGTAGGGCTCAAGGAAGATTTCATGAACCTGACCTCAAAGGCAAGGGAAGTAAAAGCAAAAAATAAATGAATGGGACTATATCAAACCAAAAAGCTTCTGAATAGCAAAAGAAACCATCAACAA
>PVJL010015294.1:0-24850 GCA_004026885.1 Lyroderma lyra | reverse complement strand
CAAAATGGATGGACCTGGAGATCATCATGCTAAGTGAAATAAGCCAGACAGAAAAAACAAAGAACTGCATGATTTCACTCATATGCGGAATATAAAACTGAAAGCAAAGAAAAAAAGAAATGAACAAACAAATAACCCATGGACACAATCAATAGTTTAATGTTTATTTGGGGACGAGTGGGTTAGGGAGGGGAGAAAGTGGAGGGGTGAGAGAGGAGGGGGGGAAGCTAAATATAAGGTGATGGAAAGAGAAGTCACATTAGGTGGTGAACTTATTATACATCAAGTTGACAATGCACTGTAGAATTGTATGCCTGAAACCTATGTCATCCTTGCTAACAGATGTCACCCCAATAAGTCTAACAATAAAAATGAATTAAAAAAATGAAATGCATTTAAACTCAAACCCTCCTAGGGGTTCCCTGGTGGTGTAGTGGCTAGGCTTCGGCACTCTCAACACCATGGTCTGGGTTCAATTCCCAGCCAGGGAACACCCCCCCCCCAAAAAAAAAAAAAACCCTCCTCTCCAAAACCCTCAAAGTACTGAAAAAGAAACTGGCAACCTAGAATTATAAACCTAGCAAAAATGCCTTGCAAAAACAAAGGCAAAACAAAAATACTTGCAGCCATGAAAAAGTTGAAAGAATTCAACACCATTACACCCACACTATAAGAAAAGTTAAAGGGGGAGTTCCCTGGTGGTGTGGTGGCTAGGCTTCGGCGCTGTCAACGCTGCAGCCTGGGCTCGATTCCCAGCCAGGGAGCTACCCACAAACCAAGAAAAAAAAAAAGAAATGTTAAAGGGCATCCTTCAGGCAGAAGTAAAATGATACCTGATAGAAATCTGGATCTACACAATAGAATAAAAAGCACTGGAATGATAACTACGTAGATAAACATATAAGATATTTTTATATTATTTACATCTCTTTAAAAGATAACTGACCATTTAATAAAAAATAACATTTTGTGGTGTTTAAAACACATGTGAAGGTAAAATACATAAAAACAATGGCATAAAGGTCAGGAAGAAACAAATGGAAATTTATTATTGTAAGGTCCTCATAAGGTATACAAGGTGGTATAATATCAGTTAAAGACCTATATTATAAGTTAAAGATGTATACTACAAATGCTAAAACAACCAATAAAATAACAAAACCAAGAGTTATAGATAAGAAGCCAACATAGGAGATAAAAAAGAATAACTCAAAACTTAATTAATCCAAAAGAAGGCAGAAAAAAGTCAGAAAAAAGGAACAAAAGAGATATGGAACAAATAGAAAATAAATAGTAATATGATATGATCAAACTTTGTCATATCATATTGTCACACTAATTACCTTAAATGTAAATGACCTGGTGGTGTAGTGGCTTAAGGCTTCGGCGAGGGGGCGCTGTCAACGCTGCGGCCTGGGTTCGATCCCCAGCCAGGGAGCTACCCACAAACCAAGAAAAAAAAAAATGACCTAAGCACTCCAGTTAAAAGACAAATTATAAGATTAGATAAAGAGCAAGACTTAATTATATGCTGCCTATAAGGAACATACTTTAAATACAAAGGCACAAATAGGTTAAAAATAAAAGGATGGAAAAAGGTATGCCATGTTAACAGTATTTAAAAGAAAGGTGTATGGAGTTCCCTGATGGTGTAGTGGTTTAAGGTTTCCGTGCTGGCGCTGTCAACGCTGTGGCCTGGGTTCTATTCCCAGCCAGGGAACTATCCACATACAAAATAAATAAATAAATAAAAATTTAAAAAATGCAACCAATTGCTAAATATAAATTTATAAAAAAAGGTATAATTGCTATATTGATATGAGAAAAAGTAGGTTTCAGAGCAAAGGATATTAGTAGAAATCAAGAAGGCTATTTCATAATGACAAAGAGATCAATTTATCCAGAGGAAATTGCAATCTTAAACATTTATACACCGAATAACAGAGTTTCAAAATACATGAAGCAAAAACTGATAGAACTATAAGGAGAAATGTACAAATCTACAATTACCGTTTAAATCTCCTTATTCTTATCTACATTATTCATAGAAAAAGTAGACAGGGAATCTGCAGAAATATAGTAAACTTAAAACAATACTAGCAACCTATTTGACATATGATATTTATAAAACATTCCATCCAACCACAACAGAATAATATTCTTATCAAATGCACACAAAATATTTACCTGTCAGACAAAGCCAAAAGATTTAGTCAGTCAAGAAACAATAATTCAGACAGATAATTACTTATATAAATAGCAAAAACAAGAGTAGCAAAGCTAATATAGGGATGGGGCATGAGGACTATTTTTGCAGAAAAAAATGAGAGGTTGGATTCCAAGCCTGATGCCTATGTGCTCCAAAACACAAAACCCAGGCAGATGTTAATCACACAGAGCAATGACTCTGGAAGACTAGAAATTCCATTAGGACTATCCCTGTAGTTAAGCCCATGGAAAGAAAACACAGGTTGTGCTTTACAAGAGTTATGAACAAACCTGCCCCTATTATTTTTGCATTTTACTGAAGTTAAAAATAAACTTAACCATTGTTCTTCCATCCTCCTTTTCCTCCCAATACCAGTGAATATTCCATGGAAGCAGAAAATACATAGAAACCCTAACCCTGGGGATGGAGGGGGTCTCCTTTACACTAGCAATTAGACACTGCCACTCTGAGAGATTGCCCTTCTTTTCTTCTTTACTATCTTACTAAATAAACTTACTTTTACTGTAAAATTTAACCAGTAAAAGTAATTCTGAATTCTTTCCTATGTGAAGCCAAGAACCCCTCTTTCTCTTCCTCCAACAAAGCTTCCAGCTTTCCATATCCTTTGTCCCATAGGATTACACCAAAAAAAGTGGGGAGGCAGGTGACTGCAACACAAGTGGTGAACACCCTGTTGCTGAAGAGCTGATTTCATGCTGTAAATAAGAACTTTTATAGCCTGCAGCTGCCCTGAGGCTGAAACAGAAAGCCTCATATCTCATCAGAACTGGGGAGATGATGAGAAACTCTTTTGACAGCTTCCCAGGAAGATAGGAAAGTGGATGGGAATGGCATTGTAGTAATTCCTCACAAGATTCCCATGCTCTGGCACTCTGGGATGATCACAAACCTTCTGCTAAGACATAGATATTAATAGATCAGCTGTGGTTAAGCCTTGCCTACATGAACTATACAAAGGTCTTCAGGGCACCAGCATGAAGCAGTTCCCCTACATTACCAAGACAGACCAAATTCTGGGCCATAAAATTAGTCTCAATAAATGCAAAAGGATTCAGGTCATACCACAATGGAATTAAATTAGGAATCAGCAACAGGAACATCTCCAAATGTTTGGAAAGTAAATAACATACTCAAAATAAGCCAGGGATCAAAGAAGAAATAAAAATGGAAATTAGAAAACATTTTGAACTGAATGAAACTGAAAACAACATATTATTTGTGGGATGACATTAAAGCAGCACTTGGGAGTGAATTTATATCATTAAATGTCAATATTAGAAAAGAAAGGACTAAATAAGAAAGGTCTAAAATCAAATACATCAGCTTCCACCATAAGCAATTAGAAAATAAGAGCAAAGTCCCAGCAATCTCCCTTCTGGGGATCTATCCACAAAACTTGAAAACCTTTGTCCGCAAAGACTTATGTACCCCAATGTTCATTGCAGCGCTGTTTACAGTGGCCAAAACATGGAAACAACCAACGTGCCCTGCGACAGATGACTGGATAAAGAAGCTGTGGTACATATACACAATGGAATATTACTCAGCTATAAAAGAAGATGAAATATTGCCATTTGCAACAAAATGGATGGACCTGGAGATCATCATACTTAGTGAAATAAGCCAGACAGAAAAAACAAAAAGCTGTGTGACTTCACTCATATGCGGAATATAAAACTGAAAGCGACAAAGAAAAAAAAACCGAACAAACAAACAAATAACCCATGGACATAATCAATAGTTTAATGTTTATTTGGGGATGAGTGGGTTAGGGAGGGGAGAAAGGGGAGGAGGTGGGAGAGGAGCGGGGAAGCTAAATATAAGGTGATGGAAAGAGAAGTCACATTAGGTGGTGAACTTATTATACAACAAGTTGACAATGCACTGTAGAATTGTATGCCTGAAACCTATGTAATCCTTGCTAA
This sequence comes from Lyroderma lyra, assembly GCA_004026885.1. NCBI lineage: Eukaryota > Metazoa > Chordata > Mammalia > Chiroptera > Megadermatidae > Lyroderma > Lyroderma lyra. Next base: position 20,695 of record PVJL010015294.1, on the reverse strand, counting down.
CAGATGTCACCCCAATAAGTCTAACAATAAAAATGAATTAAAAAAAAAAGAAAATAAGAGCAAAGTAAAACTAAGGTCAATAGAAGAAAAGAAATAATAAAAATCAAAGTGGAAATCAATAGAAATAGAAAACAGAAAAATAATGGAGAAAATTAACTAAACCAAAAGTTGGATAATTGAGATCAGTAAGAGAGAAGATACGACTTACCAATATCAGGAATGAGAGAGATAACATCACTACAGATTTTGCATACTATTACTATAAAGGATAAAGGGATATTTTGAACAACTTTATGTAATAAGTTTCACAACTTAGTTGAAATGTACAAATTCCTGAAAAGACTTACATTACCAAAGCTCATGCAAGAAGAAACAGATAGTTGCCAGCGGCTGGGGAAAGGAAAGAATGAGGAGTAATTGTTTAATGGATACAGAATTTCAATTGTGCAAGATGAAAAGAATTCTGGAGATGGATGGGGATTGATGATGAGTGATTAATGCAAATGTACTTAATGCCACTGAACTGAAGAGTTAAAAATGGTTAAGATGGTAAACTTTATTGTGTATTTTATCACAATTAAAAAAAAGTAATAGATAACCTGAATATCCCTATATCTATTAAACAAATTGCCTTTATGGTTAAAACTGTTACTGGAGAATGGGGCCCTGCTCAGTGTGATGTCCAGGTTCTTGGTATCTCAAGTAAAGAATTGAATGAGACACACACCAAAGTGTAGAGGTGAAACAAAGAGGCAGTTTATTGAAAAATAAGGTGAAATAGAGAAAGTTTATTAAAAAGGGAAAGTACACTCCCAAGAGGTAGGAGTAGGCCTGAGCAGGAAGAGTGGCTCAAAGGCCCCCAAATAATGGGGCTTTGGTAGTTTTATTCTCTTTAGTTGTAAGGGGTTATCCCTATCTGGGCGTGGGGGCTTTTGATTGGCATCTTTGATTGACAGGGGCTATGACATCATCTTTTTACTGAGCATGTTTCTTTCCAGAATTCAGTTTTCTCCTGTGATTGCCTAACTTGGCAGGGATTACTAGAAAAGGGTGATATCAGGGTGGTGATTACTCCAGCAAGGTGGGTCTCATAGGAGGGGTCCCAAGATCCCCCCAATTCTACCTGCCTGCCTTACTTACAGAAAGATGCATGATTCCACTTATATGAGGTATCTAAAATAGTCAAAACCATAGAATCAAAGACTGGTATGATGGTTGCCAGGAGCTGGGACAGGAGGAAATGGGAAGTTACCCATCAGCAGGCATAAAGTTTCAGTTAAATCAGATGAATAAGCTGAAGAGATCTATCTGCTGTACCTACTTATAGGCAATAATGCATTATACACTTAAAATTTAAGAGGGTAGATCTCATGTTGTGTTTTTTTAAATGTATTTTTATTTTTAGAGTTATTGGGGTGACATCTATTAGCAAGGATTACATAGGTTTCAGGCATACAATTCCACAGTGCATTGTCAACTTCATGTTGTGTTCTTATCACAGTTAAAAAATATTATAAAAGCTCCTTGAAAGAAAAGGATATGTGGGTTGGTTAAACTACTTTTGAAGCCCTCTTCATCTTGCATTAACAAGCATGAGAATCTAATTTATGTCTGTAGCCTTTGTCCTTAGAGGAGTTGCCCAAGGCTTGACTCTGAAACAGACCTACCTCTGCCATTGTTATTGGAAAAGCAGTTCTTAACTGGAGCTCACATCATTAAACCCTGGAGGTTTGGTCCTCACACCCGGAATGTCAAATTCCTTAGGTCCAGGAGGGGCCTGACAATTGCATTTCTACCCTGTTTCCAAGTGATGCTGATGTTGCTGATCTGGGCTCCACATTTTGAGAATTACTCATTGCCTGATACTACAAAATAACAGAACTCTGCCCACAGAGTATTGTTTCAGCTGCCACAAGGGAATTCTTGATTCAAGTTATGACCAGAGTCCCTAGAAGGACAGAAAGTTGGGACTTTACCGAGTTTACAAACAGGTTTATTATTTGGATGTATTGAACCTGCTTGGTAATAAATGTTTAATAAATGATAGATATGTTCGAGAGAAAAAAAACCTACAGTTAACATTATAGTCAATGGTGAAAGACTGAATGCTTTTCCCCTAAAACCTGGAAAAAGATAGGTATCTATTCTGACGACTGCTATTTTATATTGTACTGAAGATTCTAGACAGTGAATCAAAGCAAGAAAAAGAAATAAAAGGCATCCAGATTGGAAAGGAAGAAGTAAAACTGTATTTGTAGAAAACATGATTATCTAGCAGAAGAAAACCTAAAGGAATCTATAAAAAGGTTAATAAAATTAATAAGTTTATCAAGGTTGCAGGATACAAAATCAATGTACAAAAATCAATTGTATTTCTATACACTAGCAATGAATCATTGGGAATTACAATTTCAAAATAATTTGTACAATAATAGCAAGGAATATGAAATACTTAGAGATAAATCTGACAAAAGATGTACAAGAACTATATATCAAATACTTCAAAAACTGCTGACATTAAAGAAGGCATATATAAATGGACCTTTTACATGAGTCAGAAGGCTAAATATTATTAACATGTTAATTCTTCCCAAATTGATCTGTATGTTTGACTCAATCCCAGTAGGCTCTTTAGTTATAGAAAATGACAAAGAGATTTTAAGATTCACATGGAAATGTAAAAGGCATAGAATAGCCAAAACAATTCTGCAAAAAGAATGATAAAGTTGCAAGGCTAACAATACCTGAATCATTATAAAGCTACAGTGATCAAAGCATGATATTAGCACACAGATACACAAATACCTTAATAGGAAAGGACAGAGTCCAGAAATAAATCCATACATATATGGACAACTGATTTTTTTCTTTTCATTGTGGTAAATAACTGGCTTTTGAAAAACGCACAAAGCAATGCAGTGGAGGAAGGATGTAGTCTTTTCAACAAATGGTGCTGGAGCAGTTGGATATCCATATCCAAAAGAGTAAGCCTGGATCCACACCTCCCACCATGCACAAAAACTAACTCAAAATGGGTCAAAGACCTAAATGTATACTCTAAAACTATAAAAGACTTATAGAAAACCTTTATGACCTTGGATTTGGCAAAGATTTCTGAGATATGACATCAAAAAGAACAAATTGATAAATTTGACTTTTCAAAATTGAACATTTCTGTTTTTAAAAAGACATTGTTAAGACAATGAAAATACAAGCCACAGACTGGGAGAAAATACTTGCAAAGCATCTATCTGATAAAGTATCGGTATCTAGAATACATAAAGAACTCTCAAAACTCAGTGAGAAAATAGCCCATTTTGAAAACTAGGCGAAGAATTTTAACAGACTCTTCAACAAAGATACACAGGTGGCAAATACACACATGAACAGATAGATGCTCAGTATCACTGGTCATTAGAGATGTGAAAATTAAAACCACAATGAGACATCAGAAACATATATTGGAATGAATAAAGTAAAAATGATGACCACACCAAAAACTGTCAAGGATGTGGAGGAACTAGAACTTTCATACACTGCTGGTAGGAATGTAAAATGGTACGACCACCTTTGGAGATGGTTTGGCAGGTATTTTTGTTGTGGTGGTCATAGAGTCAATTATTCTTTATACAATTACTCATACAAAGCTTACTATATGCTACATATTATGCTGGATAGTTGGGATATTGGCAGTTTCTTAAAACATTAAACATATATTCCATTCCTCAGTATTTACCCACAAGGAAATACATGTTCATATAAATATTTATACACTAATCTCCATCAACAGATGAGTGGATAAACAAAAGGTGGTATATGCAATGGAATATTAAGCCACAAAAAAGGAGTACTAATACACACTATAGCATGTGTGAACCTTGAAAATATCATGTTGAAGGGAGTTCCCTGGTAGTGTAGTGGCTAGGCTTTGGTGCTCTCAATGCTGTGGCCTGGGTTTGATTCCCAGCCAGGGAACTACCCACTCACCTCCAAAAAAGAAAAAAGAAAAAAAAATCATGCTGAGTGAAGGAAGCCAGACACAAAAGGCCACATACTGTATGGTTCATTTATATAAAATATCCAGAATAGGCAAATCCACAGACAGAAAATAGGTTAGTGGTTGTCAGGGGCCATGGGGAGGGGCAAATAGTGCTAATTGGTATGGGGTTTCTTTTAGGGTGATAAAAATGTTTGGGAATTATATTGTGGTGATGTTATACAAGCTTCTGAATGTACTAAAACCACTGAATTGTGCACTTTAAAGAAGTATAATAGATTCTATGGTATGTGAATATACATATAACTATATGAATGAATCTCCAATAATTTTGTAGGGAGTGTCAGACAGAAAACAGTACATATTCAATGATTCATTTATGGAGAATTCTAGAAAATACAAACTAAATAGTGACAGAAATCAGATCAGTTGTTGCTTGGGGATGGGGTTTGGGCAGGAAGAAAGGATTAGCAAGGGGTAGAGAAAACTTTTGGGGGTGATATGTTTACCATCATGATTGTGGTGATGGTTTTTCACACGTGTATACATGGTCATTTTAGAAGTAATACAACCCCTCTCTGTGCCTTCATAGGCCACCACCATCTCTTTCTGTGTTCATGTCACTTTGTGATGTTTCTGACAGCATAAAGTCATCTTAGTCCCCAAATATGAAAAGTTGTAACTAGATGGGATGAGGTTGAGGAAAATCAGACCTCCAAAAAGATTAGTGAGCAAAGTTGTGGCATTTAGTCCTCTAGTGAGATGCTGAGGAAACTGGAGGACATGTTTAGTGCTCTCCCCTTTAGCTACTGGTATCTGGTAATCTTCAGGCAGTAACACTCCCAGAGAAGTGATAAAAAATCAGGGGTGCATGGAAATCAGATGCTGAGGATCCCTCTGAGACCTGAGATGGCAGATGCTTCCCAAGTTTGAGGCAAGTAACCCAACTGGAGTTGATGGAGGGGTAAGCCTTCCAGGAAGTTCCAGCAGCTCCACTGGGCAGCCAGGGGAGATTCAGTTCCCAACAGCACAAATCAGTCAGACTGACCAAAGCACTGGAGTATGGTTATTCAAGTGTGTGTGTGTGTGTGTCCCTTGAAGCACTGCAGTACCTGTCTAACCTGGCCTCCTACCTACATCTCCCTCATTTATTCCCCTGTGGCCAGACTGGCCTTCTCACTGTTCCCCAAGCAAACCAGTAATTGTGCCACCACAAGGCCTTTGCACTATTTCCTCTGCCTGGACCACTCATTCTCCAGATAGCTGCATGACTTTCCTTCACTTCTTTTTGCTCAATGCCACCTTTGCAATAAAGCCTTCCCTGGCCATCCTATGAATACTGCCATCTGCCTATCATGGATCTTCTTTACCCTGCTGTTCTTTCTTCCCTGCCCCCATGGTACTTAGCACCTTCTAACATACTAGAAAATTTAGTTCTTATGCCTGTCTCTTATCATCTCTTAGCCCCATTGGAATGTCAGCTCCACAAGGGAAAGGATCTGTTTTGTTCATGGCTATACCCCCAGTACATAGAAGCATGCCAGGCATACAACAGTAGGAACTCAGTATTTGTCAGATGAATTGATTTACTCTCTGCTAGATCCCTAGCATGCAGAACAGTACCTGGCATATATAAAGGGATCAACAGATCCTTATTGAATGAATTGAGGGCAATAGGGATACTTGGTGAGAACTCACTCCCCTTCATGTGGCTTTCCAAGCTTTTGGGTACTTATCCATCTGTGCGGTGCTACAGACATGGAGGATAAGAGGCTCCAATGTGGAAGAGAATCATACCCCATCTGAGGAAGACATGGCCTATATATATCCACCACCAAGCTCAGCTCCAGGCAACAGTCCCAATCAACCAAATAATTCACTTCTCCCTGAGTCTGCAGCCACAAATACCCGGCTCAGTATCTAGACAGTTTTTAACAGGAAACTTCACGGCAGTTAGCAAAAGAGGCAGATGCTTCTTCACCCATATCTTGCTCAGTTCCTATGATGTGGAAGAAGCCACTCTAAACAGATTATATATGGGTCATGGTCCCCAGCTTGTGAGTGAATTCAAGGGCTCATGGAAGCTGTTGCTACAGTAACCACTACCCAAGGGGCAACCTTGGTAGCAGGCAAATGCTAGGGAGCAAGCAGAGAATACAGCCAAGACTCAAAGTCTTGAGAAACAAGTCTGTTGGTGCAAGATGAACAAGGGACAGATTGGGAAAGCCCCCCTCGACGCTTCTCAAAATGTAAGCTTTGTCCTCAAGCTTTGTCACATTACAGCACAGACACAGGGATCCAGTGCCCCTCCCAGGTGAGTTTTAAAACCTTCTCAAAAGTGTTACCAAGATAGATTTATCATGGTTTAGAAAAAGGAAGAGGCCTTCTTGACTGGGTGAAGCACATACAATGCAAGAAGCTGATTACTGGATGTACCACATTGGGAACCTCTAGAGTCCTAACCCTTCCTCCCCAAATTAGAAATACAACCCAGTTGGAATTGTGGGAGCAGGGCATGCAATTACGATGATTCGAGAACTGGAGGAACTGGGGTTTGGGAATTTGTCCCTGCTGTCTGCCTTAACCCTGTTTAGTCAAGTTTGAAAACAGATACTCATCTGGAATTAATTAGGGATAATAAAAAAGTAAATCAGTCTGTACTTCACGTTGGTTAGTAAAGATGGGAAAGTTTTTTTTATCACCCTTTATCTTAGAGGTACATGGCCATTGATTTGGCCAGCTCATTTAAGCTCTAAGCAATAGTCTGCCTCTGCTTGGCAGCAGCAACAGCAGCTTACCTTTACTACCGTGCTCTAGGGGTTAAGTGTTTAAATTATCCAGCACTGGGCCACCTTCTCACCCATCAGGACTTTATACTGGTGGTCTAATTAAAATACCATTTATTACATCAATGACTTAGTGACTGGGGATGATTTAGAAATAATTGTGCCTAAAGCTCTGACTTCTCTCATTGATTTTGTATCTCAGGTCATTAAACAGGAAAAAGATTAGTGATTCTTTTTTTTTTTTTTTTTGGGGGGGGGGTTCCCTGGCTGGGAATCGAACCCAAGCCACAGTGTTGAAAAGTACTGAAGTCTAGCCACTACACCACCAGGGAAACCCCTAGATTAATGATTCTTTGACAATAACTATTTTTGAGGATCCAGTTACCTGGAGGAACCATAAAACTTCTACCTGAGACAGACAAAATGTTTTACCTTCAAGCCAAAGTCTTGGGACTAAAATGGGGGCCACAAAGTTAACTGGCTCCACTGGAAAGTAGTGCTAACACATCCTATTTATGTGCAGATACCTCCCTTCATCTTGACTCACATCACTAGCTCAAGATATCCTGTGGGTATCTGCTCTGGACCAAGAGTAGAAGCAGAGCCACTGCTAGAATGCTTGCTCAGGAAGTTGTCCACATATATGGCATTCCAGATTGCACAGTATCTACTTAGGGGACAGATTTCATAGCTTCTGTGTTCTAAGAGTGAGCTTGTGAGCAAATGGATCCTTTAACTTGGCTGGCAGCCCAAGTAGGGTGGTGAGGCTGAAAAATGGAATGGCTCCCACCTTCACTCATAGCTCAGCACACCATTTATGAACTTTTCATTTTAGTAAGTTGTTGAAATTGTTTTTATTATATACTAACTGCTGGTAAATATTAGGTTTCTAGCCTCCCTTCTGGTCCATGCATCTCATACCCTGTCCCTGTCCCAGGGCTGCACTGTAAGTGCAGGATGGAACAATGACCTCCCCACCTTCAGAAAGGCGGGCTTTTTACACTGTACAGAACTGGTAACTGCCTGAAGGACAGTGGGTCCATGGGTCAGTCTTCGTCTGAATCACTGGGGCCCATATACTCGCAGACAGCGTCATAGTGAAGCTCCACCAGCCGATTCTCTCTCTGCAGCTGTACTACAGCCCGACTGTGCTCTCTGTCCCGGCCCAGCAGACGGCCCACCTAGAATAGGGGCAAGTGGAATCAGTTAGGCCAACCTAGACCCTGGGATATCACATGCATTCTCCCAACCCCCATTCCTAGGTTTGGGACTCACCTTTCCAGCCTGTGGCCCCAGTACCACCATCACCCGGTTGCCGTCCATCTTGGGGACAAGGGTCTCCAGCATGTCTTCCCGGATTCCTGCAGACAAGGAGAGAAAAGTGAGGCTTGCAGTAAGGGCCAGCCCAGCCATGGTCCTATTCGAAGGGCCTTTCCTGTATTTCCTGGAGCCACTGTGCACCCTGTTGACAGATGGGAGTTCCCCCCACACCCATTTCACATGTGAGGATATGAGGAAATCTAAGGAGCAGTTTCTAGCAACATTTGTACTAGAGGGAGCATTTATGTATGATGATAATGGGTGGTGGTGATAAGACACTGTTCATTATGACTATGTTGTAAGCCCTACCCTGCACAGGGAGTTCAATACACACCCCTGTAAGATACCAGCCACAAGAGGGAGAAATAGGTAATTTCCATGCTAATTTCTGCAGATAGGAAAAGTGGGGCTCCGATAAGAGTCTAAGGTTCTTTTAGAGCAGCAGTGTCCAACCTTTGGCTTCCCTGGGCCACAATGGAAGAATTGTCTTGACCCACACATAAAATACATTAACACTAACGACAGCCAAAGAGCTTTAAAAAGGTCTCAAAAAAATTCATTTTTAAGAATTTGTGTTGGGCCTCATTCAAAGCTGTCCTGGGCCACAGGTTGGACATACCTGTGTTAAAGGATGCTGGGCCTTGCAAAGAAAACAAAACAAAACAAAAACAAAAAAACCCCTGAATTCTGCCCAACCTCCCAGACTTTGCCTTGGCAGGCTCTTGCCCTAAAACAGCCTTTTTTTTGAATCAGCCTCCAGGATGATAACGACCCAAGGCCATCCCTCAGACTTACCTTCCAGGACCCGACCTTCATCTGTCCGACATACACAGGTACCTGGGCTGAGGACGTCTTCAATTGTCATCTGGGGAGAGAGTTAGGGGTTATGAGAATGTGAGAGAGTTAAGGAGGTCCAGACTCTGGGAAAGGAATGGGACCCAGGCTATGGGTTCCCACCTTGGTGTTATAATACTGGCCACCCTTGTGCAGCTTGTCCACAAACCGCACACGCAGGTCCCTGTGCAACCAGTGCCGACTCCTGGGGGCTGCTTTCTCACTCTTGGCTGTAGGTTCATCCTGTCTGTAGAGACTGGGCAGACACCAGGCTTAGTCAGCATGTATTTTGGTCATCTCACCTTTGCTGATATTGTAAAACCCAACCACAGTACCATTCTTAGTTCCTTCTATGAACTTGCCTTGCCCTGGAAGCCTTCTCTGACTGCTAGAGCCTACCCACACCCCCACCCTCTTCTACCATCCCAGATTCCCAGGGTCCCACCGTTCTTGAAGGTGTTTCCGTTTCCTCTCTGAGTCCTGGCGGGTGGAGAGGTCCTGTTCATGGTGGGCCTTCCATGATGAGGCTGTTCCGTTCTGTCGCTTTGGGGAAGTTTTGCTCACCTGGCCTATTCAAGGGGTGTGGGGAGAACCAGGAAAGAACTTACTCTCTTTCCTTCCAGGTCAAGTGTCAGCCTCAGGCCACCTCCCATCTGCCAAAGTGTCCCCTTACCAACATGCCCTTTCCTGGTCTATTAGAATGTTCTCCCTCTCCTCTCAACAGTCTCAATATCCTTTAAGAAGTTTTTCTCAACTACTCCAGCCTGTGCTGACAGTGCTTACCTGAGTCGACTGCCTAGTGTGGGCTAGAAGTCCTAAAGAGCTCTGTCGCCACCCATCTCCTCTCTGCCAAACTGCCCCATCCTACTGACACATCTAGAATGCCTTCTTCCTCAGTCATGACCTAGTTCTAGCTGTTCTTACTTCCTAGCAAAGGAGAGAGAGGTTCATCACTCCAAACAGACAATGACTTCCCGGGGGTAGGAATTGGTTTCCACACCTGTTTCTTCTCCCTCAGAAATAGGCTAAAGACCCAGGTTTACTAGGTCAACCTTTCTTCAATCAAACTGAATAAACTACTATCTTCATTCTTACCTCCTGACCTCTGAGTAAAAGGCACACCTGCCAGGCAGACTGCTGCCCCTCTCCTCTGCAAATCTAACACCTCCACTCCCAAAACAGGCCCTACCGCCCCCAGGAATGCTTCTCCAACTCCCCAAGCTAAGTAAGAGGCTTACTCACTGAGATCCGAGGAATTCTTGTCAAACTCCTGCTGGGAGACAGACCTAAGGCAGTACTCACTAACAGTCACCATGTGGCTCCCCATGGCCAGACGAACCATGGCACGAACATTATCAGGATCAAGGCCTTCCACCTAAAGTGTAGGAAGGAGTTGAGTGGACTCCACTCACATTCTTAGAATCAAGCTGTCCACCTTTACCTCCAATAGGCCTGACCCCTGTGTCTACCCTACCAGACTATGACCCCTGAGTAAAGGGACCAGGCCTAGTTCCTAGGTCTCCCCCACCAGACATATTTTAAGCATTTAATCCTCAGAGACTTCTGGCATGTGACATTCTCTCCCTTTTAGTTAGGAACCGAGGCTCAGAAGGCCCAGCAAGTGGTTGTGAGTTACCAAATGAGGCAACAAGCCAGGCAGGCCTAAATGACAAGGATTTACAGCCTTTCTATCACAAACCTAAATCTTTCTCTTCCAGAACCTCACAACAATCTTGCCAGCTGCCTGTCTTGGGGTCCAGGCACATCTTTGTTCCTTACCTTCCCATAGAGGCCTCGGTGAGGGCCAGAAAGAACCACCACAGCTCCTCCAGGCACCAATCCTTGAGGCTGCTCTTCCCTATCCTTCTTTTGCTCCTCATGTGGCCTTAGTAGATGGTGGGGGCCAGTGGATGCCAGTGCTTGGACCTCAGTCAGGTTGGCACCCAGCCCTAATCCCTTGGGCCTCAGTGAGTTGACACGGGGCTTCACCACTCTGCAAGGAATACAGAATATGGGGTTGTTGGGGGATGCAATGGTCTTCAGTGTCCCATTACATAGTATCTACAGTGTAACTAAATACATTAATATTTATTTCTATAAGGGAAGTCATACAAATATTCATACCAAGCAGGAGAAACAGACTATAAAATGCTCAATGTCAATTCAGACCACATCTGGCTGCCAAAGAGTTTATGAAAAAAAAGTGTCTGGTTTTTAGAATTCTTTGGAGTTCAGAACTGTGAAGGGACTATAAGTCTGTATGATAACAGTGCATGTCTAGTCTACGCTTATTTGGGTCCAGAGCCGACTGTGAGTGCTTTACATGTATAATTTCACTCAACTATCAACTGACCTAGGAAGTCAGTGCCGTTATTATCCCCATTTTTCAGATGAGGAGGCTGATTCCCAGAGAGGCAATCTTTCTATAAAAGGGATCCTGTTATGGAGTTTCAAAGGGCAAATAGGAGTTTGAAACAGTAGTAGAAAGGACTACTGAATTGGTTAGAGTGCTAATGTGCCCATCCCATGCCTGGATGGTTCTGTGTGTGTGGTAATCACATGGGTCTCATTCACTGCCTTATCTGCTGTCCCCTTGTCCCTACTCCAGAACTCACTGATTGAAGGTGCGGCCAATGCCCTCTCCAGGTTTCCAGCCCATGCCCCGCAACATGGCTAGCCCATAGGCCTCCACAGGAACTGCCTCATAATCGGCCTCTTCTGGTACCTACAGGTTCAGGCAGAGGAGGGATGGTTAAGCTTTGCTTATGGTGGGCCCTCTGAAGTACATTTGCTATCTCCCACTGAGTGACCCTCAATGTTTCGTTTCCAGTAAGCTCAAGAGTAACTTTAAATTTCCTCTCGCCATCCCTTACTTTACTCCTCCAGTTCAGTCTTTCAACAAATATTTACAAAGTACCTATCCTACGCCAGGAATGTTCTAGGTGCTGGGGATAAAGCAATGAGCAAAACAGATAAAAACAACTGCCCTTATGGAGCTTATGTTCCAGTTGTAGGACGCAGAATAAATAAAATACATAAAACATGATATATTAAGTGGTAATAAATTATATGAAGGAAAACATAGCAGCTTAAGGAGATGCAGAAGGATGGAGAAGGGAGTTGATATTTGAGCAGAGACCAGAGGATATGACAGAGAGAATCATGAGGATATGAGAAGGAAAAGTGTTCCAACCAGAAAGAACAGTAAGAGCAAAGATGCTGAAGCAGGACAAGATCTGGTATGTGTGAAAAGTATCAAGAACGTCAACCTGATTGAAACAGATGTGGACACAGGTGTGGAAAGGGATTATTCAGGAGAGCTGGGCAGGAGCTACAAGAAGGTGGTAGCCACAAGGGGAACCAGTCAAGAAGTAACTGCAATAGTTCAGATGAGTGATGCTAGTGTTTCAGACCAGCATCCTGGTAGTGGTGATGGAGAGAAGTGGTCAGATTCTAGATGTACTTTGAAAAGGGATGTGAAAGGATTCTGCTGATAAATTATATGTGGGGTATGAAACAAAGAGGGGAGTCAAAGGCGATGCTAAGGTTTTTAGGCTGAGTAAGAGGAAGGAATGGATGGAACTGTGATCACCTGAAATGTGGAAGGCTGTAAGAAGAGGAAAAATGAGACAAATGAGACCAAAGCTGGAACAGGATGTAGAGCAAAGTGAAAGTCTTTTTTTCTTTTTTATGATTAAGGAAATCAGAAGGCATCTTTAGGCTGATAACAGTTCAGTAAAAAGAGATTGTGGTCTGGAGCTATAAGAAAACCAGGCTCTGAAGCATTGCAAAAAAATTGTGAATGAAGAGGTGAAAAGTGGGTCCATAGGTATAAAAGACAGGCTTGGTTACTTCTGTAAACATAACCCTCACCACTCCTGTTCTCAACTCGTATCATCACTCCCTCAATTCTTTATATTCATTCCAAATACATCGTAAGTTGCCTCCCTATCGAACACATACCACATTGATTTCCTGCCATTGTCTGGGCCATTGCTGTCATTAGGAGTACTCACTCTGCTCTTCCCTTTCTCACTAAACTCTATTTGTCCTTCCAGGCTTCACTCCTACCACTCTGGTTTCAGTCTCCATCATCTCTAGCCTGGACTACTGGTCACCTTGCTTCCACCTCTCCTTACTAATCTGTTTTGCTCACAGTAGCCAGATAAATACTTTTGAATCATAAGTCTTGTTTCTTTTCTGCTCAGAGCCCTCTCATGACTCTTATCTTACTAGAATAAAACCCAAGTCCTTACCATGGCCCACAGGCCCTGCCTAGTTTAGCCTTACCACTTCTGACCTCATCAACTACCCTCCCCTTCAGTTAATCCACTCCAGTCACATCAGTTCCCTTGGTGTTCCTCAAACATTCGAAAGGATGGAAGGTGGGATAGGCAGCAGGCCTCTAGTACACACACAGTCTTCTCTTGCTGTGTGCAGGGAGACAAGCCTGGAAGACAGGGAAAAGAGAGGCCGGGGCAGGAGGAGGGCAAGAAGCCAGCTCACTGTCTCAGCCTGGTGTTCACTGTCTGTGCCTTCCCTAACAGGAGTGCATCCTTTCTGGATCATTGGGATAGCGAGCGTGGGGTCAACACCTGCATTCTCTCTCTCCTCCAGAGACTTCTTGGATTCTAAGGAAGAATGGGAGGGAACAATGAGGTCCCACCCTACCCTTCCTTTTCCCTCCCATTCCTCCTTCACTGGGGCAAGGCAAATGGGGGATCACTCACCTTCAATGAGCTCCTTCACAGCCTGGGAAAGCACCCCATCCACCACAGCCTTGTTGTCTGTGGATAGCCCAGGGGCCTGGGTAGGTGGCTGCCTGCGATGGCCACTCTGAATCAAAGGGATGACGAGTTCTTTGGGGGCTTCTAAGGGCTTCACACTGATGTAGACACATAGGGGTGAAGTTGGGATAGCATGGTCAGTGGGTTGTGCCATACCCCTTCATTCAGAAAAAACACAAGAGCGAAACTCACCCCCTATCCCATGGACTATGCTCTCAGTTCTGTCTGGCTTTCCTGTTATGTATCTAATGGTACTTTCTTTGGATTCTCTCCTCCACCCCACAACTCTTAATTGTGGCTTTGAGGAATCAGTCCTCAGTCCATGAGTCCACAATGATTCACAAATCACCATCTTCAGTCCAGACTCTCTCCCTAGCTACATGCTCCACACCAGCCTCCCGGATGGTTCTCTTCCGGAAGTCCCTCCCTCAAGACTATTCTTTTAGAATTAAGCTGATGATGGCCTCCCCCAACCTGAATCTGCTGCTCTGTCCCATTTCCCATATCAGAGAAGCTCCACTGCATCAATTGAGACATTAGAGGTCTTGTAATTCTCTTTTTTTCTCAGAACGCACACACTTCAGGGTCCCCAAGTCCTAAAGACACTCCCTCTCAGGAATACGAGGGCTGTCTGGAAAGCATCCAGCCATGTAATATGAAAAATAGAGGCATTTATGGGTGGATTTTTTTCCAGATAGGCCTTGTACATCCTCTTTTGTCAATCCTCACGGCCATCAGGCTCCATTTCTCCACCTGTCCTACAAACTTCCGCCTTCTTGCCTCCACGACTTTCCTCTGGCGGTATTCAGGCTTTCCAGGCCATTGTCACCAAGACAGTCAACTCAGATTGCACACTCCTTCCTGCACCCACCGCACCGATTTCCAAGAGTTGAAAGACTCGGCGTTTCACCTCTGCAACTCCCTCCCTTCCACAGTCTTTAAGAAATCCTTCTCCTCCAAAGCCGCACCCGCGCCATCTCCCAGCTCCGCCAGCCGTTTCCGGGCAGATGTGCGACTAAAGCTGAACGAAATCGGGGCAGTGGAGGCTCCCGCAGGTTGCAAAACACCATCTTGGGCGTCCGCCATCTTGCCCTTCTTCCCAGGCCGGTGCGCTTCTTGCTGGGAAATTTAGTTTGGGCTCCAGTTGCCCGGGGCCCCACGGCTAGCGATAGAACTACTTTCCCATAAAACACTTCGGCATTCACCAGAGAAGGCGGGCTGTGGGAAGCAAATGTCGCCTTTTTTACTTCATAAGCACGCGTTGCGACAAGCATACAGGGAAATGTAGTTCTTTAAGGAGGTAGTTAGGTTAGAAGTTTGATTCATTCTTGCCAGATATTCATTCCTTCGTGTAGGTGTTTGACAACTATTTATTGATCGCCTACTGTGCCCTACTGGTGTGGGAAGTGTAGGTAAGATAAATCGTCAAGGAAAAAATTTGAATGCCAGTTGTGTACAATAATAAATAATGATAGCCATGTAAATGATGCCTACAATGCCAGATTTAATACCTGACAAGCTCTGGATTCAAATATTAATAAAAATAGACCTCCTTTCTAGAGGCTTGTAGTGCAGTGGGGAACAATGACAAACAAATATTTAAAAATATTTCCTATCAACATTAAATATATTATGAGAGCCAGGTCTTCAAGATTCCAAAAGATTAACTAGACAGATTCCTCTTTAGGACCTTAAGAGTTTGTAAAGTAGAAGACTGAAACTTAAAAAAATAGTCACAAGAAACAATACTACAAATCTACAAAAAATTTCATCCCAAGGAAATCACTGAAGATGTGTATAAGAATTTTTATATGAGATTCATCATAGCATTATTTATTGTAGCAAAAGCTTGAAGACCACTTAAACAACAGAAGGGGATGAGGCAAAAAGAATTATAGTACATGTATTGGATGGAAAGAATATACTAGAGCCTTTAAATGTGAAGCTATAAATATAATTAAATGAAACAGGGACATAGTCACAATGTTTGAAACGTAGAATAGTATGGTGGGTCACAGGATGGTATTGAAAACAGGAATCACAATATTCAAACAATCTTGTGGCCATGTTCCCAGGCTTAGAATCCTTAGGCATTCTGGGATGGGTCTTAGTGTAACCGGAGAATGGGTCCTTCTCGGCATGGCGTCTATGTTCTTGGTATCTTGAGCAAAGAATTGAAAGAGACACACACCAAAGTGTAGAGGTGAAACAAAGAGGCAGTTTGTTAAAAGGAAAATAAGGTGAAGGACAGAGAAAGTTTATTGAGAGGGAAAGTACACCTCTAAGAGGGAGGAGCAGGCTCGAGTAAGAGAATGGCTCAAGAGCCCCGAATAATGAGGCGTTGGTAGTTTTATTCTCTTTAGTTGTAAGGGGTTATGCCTATCTGGGCATGGGGCATTGTGATTGGCATCTTTGATTGGCAGAGAGCTGTGACATCACCTTTTTACTGCTCATGTTTTCTTTCCAAACTCAATTACCTCCTGTGATTGTCTATCTTGGGGTAGGGATTACTAGAAAAGGATGGTATCATGGTGGTGATTACTCCAGCAAGGCTGGTCCCATGGGAGGTGTCCCGAGATCCCACCTATTCTATCTGCCTACCTTACTATCCTCTTGAGAGGTGTGATCCCCTAAATCTCTATGGGAAGTTGAGGGACAAGAGGTCTCATTTTCTGTATCTGCTTCCTACTGGAGTATGGTTGTTTTCCCTACCTGTCAGGGGCTCACCAAGCTTTCACCCTATCTGATCTAAAAGAGGGGAAGGGGTCTGGAGATCCACCTGGGAGATCGTGTTGATTTCTTTGGTTGGGATGGGCTGGAAACCTTGCTGGGGCATAATCTGTATCCAAATGGCCCTGAGATGAGGAGAAATAGATTCACTTAATAGATTTAGAAGCATTATCCTGACAATCAGTCCTCAAAATCACTGTTGCAGGGTGGCTGCATGATGGAAATTCCATTCAGCCCCATGGAGTTTGTGTCCTGTTGACTTTGGGCTTAGCTGGCCACTCCGGTGTTACCACCTATCTAGGAATGGCCTGAGGATGATATAATCAACAAGCACAGATTTACAGCAACCAGGATAGTTAGCTAAAGTCCAGCAAACACAGCTGAGTAAAGTTTTGTCATCACAAATCACAAATTTTAGGATGACTAACTAAGGCTGGAGACAGGGGACATTTTGGGAATACAATTAAGCAAACACAAATTACAAGTTTGCTCTGAATGATTAACTCAAGCTGGGGCAAAGGATACCTGGGAGATACAGGTTAACAGCCTATGTTTAAGTTTTGGGGTAATTATCTAAAGCAGAAGGCAGGATGAAGACATTCCTTGATTCAGGCTAGGAGAAAACTATTGTTTAAGCTGGACTTAAAGGAAAACTGATTGAGAGGGTGATTAAGGCTAAGGACAAGGGAAAAAAAAAACAAAAATGGGGAGCTAAGGAACTAGGGAAGAGAGGACTAAATGTCCCTATAGTGAGGGGCTCTTTCATTTGACCTGTGTCACTAAAATCTCAAGAGAGAAGCCACTGTGGTTTTCAAACATACAATAACAAAAACCTTTTAATTTTTTATACTGAAGTAATTTTATACTTAAAAATAGTACAGAGAGTTCCTGTATATTCTTTATATAGATCTCCTTGCAGAATAGTTAACAAGATTATGTACTCTCTTGAAGTGAATACACTTCATGAGTCTGAAAAAGAGACATTTCAAAGGTGTGTTAATTTATTTATTTTATTTTATTTTTTAATTTTTTTTGGTATGTGTGTAGCTCCCTCACTGGGAATTGAACCCAGGCCGCAGCACTGACAGCGCCAGCACTGAAGCCTTAAGCCACTACACCATCAGGGAACTCCCAGGTGTGTTAATTTAGATGCACAGAAACAATGGATAGAGCTTGCTTAAGGCAAAGATAAACCTTTTACTAAAGAAGTTATTATATATGCCTGAGGTGAGACTACCCACCATGACTTACCCAGTTAGGAATTTATGCTCTATCACAATGTGAGGTTACTTTCAGTTAGGATATTATAGTACCCCTTTTTCTTTGTCCACAATTTGTGAGCAATTAAGAGGAAGCAGGTATCTCCATGATAGCAACAAACAAAACAGAAAACAACTAAGAAGTGCCCTCTAGGGTCAGAGCAAGATGCAAAGACTGCCCTCAGAGACTATTCCATACAAGGGGCCTGACTTTAATTGGATAAAACTATGGAACAAATTATGCCCTACAGCACTGTAAAAAATTAATGGAGATTAACAGGTAGGCATGGTATCATATAAACAGACCAGCCAAAAATTAAATGAGTAGATCAGGGAAAGAAACAAAGAGAGACCATACAAAAGTAAGGTCATTTAGGGTGTCTGTGTTCATGCCCAAGTCTTAGCCCTCTGAAGAGGGACATCAGGTGGAAATAGACTTCACTATATTAGTCTAGCCAAGGCATTAAACAAATAAACATGCAAACAATAACAAAAATGGGCTGGTCAGTACCTAGAGTTGTTACACTATGTTATCTACAATGTCCAATTTTCAACAAAAAGTTATGTGACATGCAAAGAAACAGGAAGGTGTGACCCATATGTGGGGGTTTGTGGGGAGCAGGAAACAGAAACTGCGTGTTAGAGGGCCCAAATGTTGGACCTAGCAGATAAAGAATTCAAAGTAGTTGTTACAAATTAGTTCAAGGAAGTAAAAGAAATAATGTATAAAGACTTAAGTGAAGGTATGGTAACAGTATTTCATCAAATTGAGAATGTCGATAAATAAAATTACCAAAAAAAAAAAAATGACCAAATGGAAATCCCAGAGTTGAACAGTACAATAACCAATATGAAAAAATTCACCAAAAGTGCTAACAGTAGATTTGAACTAGAAGAAAAAAATAATCAGAGAACTTGAAGAGGGATCAATACAGATTATGCACTCTAAAGAACAGACAGTGAAAGGAATAAAAATGAACACAGTATCAGAGAAATACAGGACACCATTAGGTGCACTGACATATGTGTACTGGGAGTACCAGAAGAAGTGGAGACAGAGAGGAGCAGAAAAATTATTCTAAGAAATAATAGCTAAAAACATTCTAAATTTAATGAATGAACTTTAATGCACATGTCCAAGAAGCTTAATTAACTCCAAGTAGGATAAATGCAAAGAGATTGATACCCAGACTTATCAGTCAAAATGTCGAAATCCAAAGAGAAAAACTTGCAAGCACAAAGGTAACCACAGAACAAGCTCAAAATGGTCCTATCCACTAAAGGAGATACTGAGTTGCTTTTCTGAGACTACAGACCAAGACTGAGAATTGTGCAGCAGGGGCATGCGCAGAGGAGAGAACTTTAGCCTCCAGGTGCAGCTGGAATCAACCTTGTTCCCCACCTCACAAAACCAAAAACCCAGGACATAACCGGAACTTGAACACTGGAACCCTTAAGAAGCCAAGGGTCCGTTGTCCAGGAAGATCTGGTGTTGATGCCCCTTTACCATAAGTGGTCAAGTTCCAAGGTCCTCCATTAAAATTTGTCCCACCAGAACAGCCATATACCTGTTCCCTCTGGCCCCTTAAAAACCCTTGGTCTACTCCAGCGAGCAAAGTTGAACTGAGGTACCGTTAGGTGTCCCATCTTCTCGTTTGGTGCCTTCTCAAACAATAAACCTTTCCATACTGCAAACCCTGACGTTTTGAGTTTTGGCCAAGCATCAGGCACATGGACTTTGGTCTGGTAACCAAAGAGAAAAATCACTCTTTACATACAAGTCAACCCCATTAAGATTATTAGCTGATTTACTATCAGAAACAATGGGTTCAGAAGACAGCTAAGATCATTCTTAGTGTGAAAGTCTGAATAGTTTCCATCTAAGATCAGGAAAAAAACAACAACAATGCTGCTCTTGCTACTTCTATTCAATATTGTCTTTGAAGGTCTAGTCAGGGAAGTTAGGCAAGAAAAATAAAAGGCATCCACATTGGAAAAGGAAGAAGTAAAACCATCTCTATTTGCAGATGACATTATATAGAAAACCGTAAGGAATTCAACTAAAAAGCTATTAGAACTAATACGCACATTTGGCAAGGTTACAGGATAGATCAATGTACAAAAATCAATTGTATTTCTATAAACAATATAAAAGTGAAATTCAGAAAATAATTCCATTTACAACAGCATTAAAATAATGGAATACCTAGGAATAAATTTAATAAAAGAAGTGTAACAAATGTCTGAAAACTACAAAATGTTGTTGAAAGAAATGAAAGAAGACCTAAATAAATGGGGAGACATCCAACATGGACTGCTGCTGGATTCTCAGCCTGGCCCTGTCCCTTACCCTCCAGCAGCTCCCATCCTCTTTAGCTACCCTCTCCCTCAATTAGTGCTCCCAACATTCATTAAGGGAGTTTCCAGCCCATGGACTTTTCAAACTCCTCAAAGTACCCAAGGTACTTCACAATTTACTGTATTTGCCATGCTGAAAACTCTGAGTGGGAAGCAAGGGGGCCCTGGGACAGGCGACTAACCATGGCATTACTGTCTTTTTAAAATTATTGACATACTGTCTTTACAGTCCAACATGCTACTGGCAGAATGATGGAAAAAGCTATAAAAACTGTTAGTGAGTCTCCACAGAAACGACGTAGGTCTCGCCCCATAAATTAACAGTCTAGCTTTCTTCTCTGAACTCACATCAGGCCTTACCCAAAAAGTAACTACCTAAGCAGTGTTCCCTGAAGGCTCTGCCCACAGGTATAACTGATCCCACCTTCTTAAATAATAATCCTGGAACAGGCTATTTGAATCATCCTCCAGAACCCCCTACCTCCCTCTAAACACGCAGACCCTGCCCCTCAAATATCACCCGAGGCCCACCCTGGAGGGTGCAACTCCAGGATTTGACTCCTGAACATCCTAGGCTCCGCCCCTAATTAGCCTACACACCTCAACCATTCCTGACATTTCGAG
>PVJL010015293.1:0-24860 GCA_004026885.1 Lyroderma lyra | reverse complement strand
GCTGAGTAATATTCCATTGTGTAAATGTACCACAGCTTCTTTATCCAGTCATCTGTCGCAGGGCACTTTGGTTGTTTCCATGTTTTGGCCACTGTGAACAGCGCTGCAATGAACATTGGGGTACATAAGTCTTTGCGGACAAAGGTTTTCAAGTTCTTTGGGTAGATCCCCAGAAGGGGGATTGCTGGGTCAAATGGTAAGTTTTCTCAACTTCTTTAAGCTGAAGTCATTGTTAATATTTGTCTTTAGCTAAAAATCTTTGTACTAAAACCTTTCTTTAGTCTCATGTTCCTTGAAGAAAATTAATGATAGTTATGAATCCTGAATGGACCCAAAATGTGTAATTTCAAGGCAGTGCCAACATCCAGCTTCCTCAAGAAAAGCACTCCTTTTAAAGTGGCAAGCAAAGTCAATTCAGTCAAGTTCAACTTAAGGAAATCAATAACCAATAGCAAGTTCTCCCAGTAGCTAAGCTAGAAAGTGAGAAAGCTGAATGTCAGGGCCCTATAGAGCCTGAGTGAGGCTCACACAAAGCTTTGTATTAGGAACCACTAGAAAAAGCTGCAAAACTCATGTAGCCTTTCTGATCCCTGTCACAAATTGTCCACTTTGAATGGATCAACATCTTCCCTTGTTCTTGTCATTTTGTTTGTTTATTTTTGTGCTCTGCCAGTGTGAAATTGGTAAATTTGACCCAGGGCTAATGGGGACAAATGGAGTACAGGCTCCACAAGGAAGACTTGCCCATGTTCCCTTTTGCACCAGGCCTTCTCTGAATGCCTGTTTTAACAAACTACATTCCCCTGATACCTGCACATGGAATCATAGCAGCTTTTATCCCACCATTTTGTGTTTATTGAAATTGATGAACAGATGAGATACAATGTTTAAAATTGTGTTATTTAAAAAACCTTTTATTATGAAAAATGTCAAACATACATAAAAGTAGTAAAATAATATAATAAAACACTATGTACCCATTACCCAGCTTCAGTAATTATCAACTCCAGATCATGTCATTTCAAACTCACTCATACAACAAATATTAATTGAATAAATGTTATGTCCCAGTGCTACTTTAGGTTTTTGAGGTCTAAATAAAGTGAAATCCTGACACTCACAGGACTTAGGAGTCTATAATGAGGAAACAGATTACCACAATACCCAGGGGACACCCCCCCCCCAAAACCTGGAATTTATTTATAAAAAATTGTGTATTCTTGCATATTTAAACTTGTCACCTTCAAAGTACTCATTGTTTGATGCAATACACCTATTGAGAAGCTTTTTGCACTGCTCAAAACAGTTTTTGAACTCATTGATTTTGATGCCTTTTAGTGCTTCTACCATTTTTCTGTTTCACCTTTTCCATATCAGCAAAATGTTTTCCTTTGAGGACTTTTAAAATAAGAAACTGCTTAACACTCAGCACGGTGTTGGCAGATGCATTGTCCTAGTGAAAGAAGCAGTCATCTGTTTGTAACAACTCAGGATGTTTCTTCTGCAAATCACGTTGCAACCTTCTCAAAACTTCCAGATAAAACCTTTAGTTAACCATTTGACTTGGAAGAACAAATTCTAATTGTATAATCCCTCTCACATCAAAGAAAGATGTGCTTTTGGGCTTTTTTTGGGGGGTCCCCCCTCATACAGTGTAGGAAGATAAGAGAAAGGCAACCCAATTTGGGAGAGCTTTACAAAGAAAATAGCATCTAAACTGAGACTTGAGGACTAAGTAGAATCCTTTGGGAGAGAAGAGAAGGAGCAGATTGGGGATGGGGCATGATTTGGGCAGAGGGAGTAGGTTAAACAAAGTGCCAAGAATGAAAATTAACAAGGGGATTTTAGAAACTGAAGGCATCTTAATATGATTGGAACTTTGAATACACAGGAAGAGTGAGAAAGATGGGTAAGTAAACAGAGTGCAGATCAACAAATCTAAAACAAACAAACAAAAAAAAGATCTTATATGCCATATTAAGTCCTGTAGAGAAATGAGGGGTTAGAGGGAAGGGGTTAGAGTGGACAGAGGCACTGTGTAGGCTCAAGGCAGGAATAGTTTAAAGGTGATGTTGTAATTTAATTAAGAAAGTTGGGGAAGTCACCTTGGGGTGTTGCTAAGTGCAGGTGTGGGGAGGCAGGCTGGCTCTGGACTCTCTCTGGGAGTTCTTCTCTACCTCTCTGCTTCAAGGTAGGGCCAAGAGTTGGTGTAGGTGTTTTAGGTATGTAGGGGTGTAGGGGTGTGTGTGTGTGTGTGTGTGTGTGTGTGTGTGTGTCCCAAGAGAAAGCAATGAACAGTAATTATGTCAACAGAATGGGGACCATACTGAACCCAGAAGTCAGCTGTTAGAAGCCCTAAAAGGAGTATTGGCAAGATGGCAACCAGAGAGGAGCTCCTAAATCCTCTCCTGGAAAATACAATTAAATGGCAGGCCGGGATCCAACATGGGAAACCCTGAATGGCACAAAGACAACTGAGACATCCATGCATCACCAGAAAATACCTGAAGGTTAGAGAAAGGGTGGTGAGCAGGAGAAAAAGGAGGGAGGAGAGATGGGTCATGACCCAAAACCACTGCAACTAACTAAAGGAACTAGAAAGAAATCAGGAAGCAGCATGACATAGGGGAGGAGGGAGGCCAAGTGCAGGAACATGGGGAGACCGTGAGGGAGCTAGACCTAAAAGCAGTGTGTTAGAGACAAATCCTGGGATCTGAACTCTGAGACTCTGAGTAGCAAGAAAGCCAAATGAGGCACTGAACTGCCCTAGACAAGATTGGGACCCCCAGGACAGCATCGTGGCTCCTGGTGCACTCACAGCTCAAGGCACACCTTCGCACAACACCAACACATGCCCCCTCCCTGTGGCTCCTGGCGCACACATGCAGCACCCTCACACCACCCTCTCCTCAGCTCCTGGCACACACAGACAGTGTCCTCAAGGCACACTCGTGGCTCATGGAACACACACCCACATTCCCATCATGCAGCACCCACCTCAGCTCACTGTGCTGGAGGTTCTCGCTGTGCTCAAGGTTTGCATTTTCAAACACTGCCCAGAGCCAGTTGCCATGGAAACAAATCACTGAAACTTGGCCAGGGTAAAACACTGGAGAAGAGGAAAAGGCAGATTTGACAGAATTCACCCTGGCCAACGTCAGAAGCCTCAACCTGCATCCCATTGGCCTCCCCTGTTTCCCCCATCTTCCCCAATGAAAAACAGGAGGCAAAGCAGTCTCAGCTTGCATTTTGTTGGCTTCCCCCATCTCCCACAGCTTTCCCAGAAAACTACAAGAATCAGAGAGACCATGGACTGCTACAGCCCACCTCCAAACACTCATGTAGAACAGAGATACAACCTAAACACCTCCCTTCTCTCCCAAAACTTGCCCCCCAGTGCCACTTAGTGTCTACTCTACAGCAAGACACCACAAAAATACTAACCAGAGAAAGATCTCCTGGGCTCTGCTACAAATAAAGCCCTCTTGCTGAAGAAGAACAAAACAGACAATATGAGTACCTTAGCATTTAAAACAGCTCAGAAAGAAGAAAAATCTCCAGAAAAAGATCTTACAGATCTAGAAATTTATTAAGTGACAGAGAATATAAAATAGCCATTGTAAAGGCTCTCAAAGAAATGAAAACATAGTGGCATAACACCATAGCTGAGATAAATTATCTCAGAAAGGAAATCTGTGAACAAAAGGAACTGTTTAACAAAGAAATTCAAACTAAAAGGAAGAATGAGATGGAAATTCAAAAGATAACTAATACACTAAAAAAAAGTGAGAAATGAAATAACTTCCATAGAAAACAGGGTCAAAGCTAATGGAGGCAAGAATATGTGATACTGCACGTGGAAACATCTCAGGAAGAGGAAGATAGGAAATACAAAACCAAAATGGTTGAAAGAACTCTGTAAGAACTATCTGACTCCATGAGATGAAACAACATCAGGATAATAGGATTAGAAGAAGGAGCAGAGCACTCTACAGAGAGCATACTCAAACATATAGTAAACAAGAACTTTCCAAACCTATGGAAAGATCTTGAACCCCAAATTTAAGAAGAAAATTGGTCCCCTAGATACCTGGACTCTAGGAGATTTTCTCCACAACACATTGTACTGAAGATGTCAAAAACCAAAGACAAAGAAACAATTCTCAAAGCATTCAGGGAAAAAATAACTATAACCTTTAGAGGTAAACCCATCAGGCTGGCATCAGACTTCTCAGCAGAAACTCTACAGGCCAGGACGGAAGTGAATCAAATATTCAAAATATTAAAAGAGAGAAACTTCCAGCCAAGAATAAATTATCCAGCAAAATTACCTTTCAGATATGAAGGAGGAATAAAGACCTTCTCAGACACACAGAAGATGAGGGAATTTTCCACCATGAAACCAGGACTTCAAGAAATACTGAAGAGGCTCTTGTACCTGAAACAAAACGTCAGAATAAAAGGAACAGAGTTGGGACAACAAAATAATAATAATAATAATAATAATAATAATAATAATAATAATAATAATAAATAATTAATAATACATTAAAAGAAGGAAGTAATGGTCATAGGAAATCCTCATATATCAATCATCACTCTAAATTTTAATGGACCGAACTCACCAATAAAAAGACACAGAGTAGTAGACTGGATTAAGAAACAAAACCCATCCATATGCTGTCTCCAAGAGACACACCTCAGCCATAAGGACAAACACAGACTCAGAATGAAAGGATGGGAAACAATACTCCAAGCACATGGTAACCAGAGAAAAGCAGAAGTTGCCATACTGATATCTGCTGAAACAAACTTCAGGTTCAAAAAGATAACAGGAGACAAAGATGGATACTACATAGTGATAAAAGGCACAATACAACAATAAGAAGACTTGACAGTACTAATATATATGCTCCCAATTACGGAAGTACCAAAATATATAAAGCAACTACTAGCAGATCTGAAAGGAGAAACTGATAAAAGCACAATCATTGTAGGAGACCTAAATACCCTCTTTGTAGCCATGGACAGATCATCCAAACAGAAAATAAATAAGGAAATATCAGCTCTAAATGACACACTATAGCAACTGGACGTAATTGACATTTACAAGACACTTCATCCAGCAAAAAGAGACTATACCTTCTTTTCTAGTGCACATGGAACATTCTCAAAGATAGACCATATGCTGGGTCCCACAAGTAACCTCAGCAAATTCAAGAAGATTGAAATCATACCAAGTATATATTCTCAGACCAAAAAGCTCTGAAAATGGAGATCAACTGCAAAAGGAAAGCAGAAAAAAAAATCACATATACATGAAGATTAAACAATATTTTATTAAATAATTACTGGATCAAAGAACAAATAAGAGATTAAAAATACATAGAAATGAATGACAATGAAAATACAAGATATCAAAATTATTGGAACACAGCGAAAGCAGTAATAAGAGGGAAATTTATATTATAGGCCTATCTGAGGAAACAAGAAAAGTCACAAGTAAACATCCTAACATCCCATCTTAGAGAACTAGAAAAAGAAGAACAGAAAACACCCAAAGTCAGCAGAAAGAAAGAAATAATAAAAATCAAAGCAAAGCTAAATGAAATGAAGAACAGAAAGACAATAGGAATGCTACAAAGAGCTGGTTCTTTGAGAAAGTCAACAAAATTGACAAACCTGGGGCTAGAGTAACCAAAGGGTGAAAGGAAAGGACACAAATATCCAAAATTAGAAATGAAAGGGAAGAAATTACTACTGATACTACAGAAATACAAAGGATTATAAGAAAATATTATGAAGGGCTTTAAGCCACTAAATTTAACAACCTAGAAAAAATGGACAAGTTTCTAGAAACTTATAGCCTACCTAGACTGAACCAAGAAGAACTGGATAATCTAAATGGACCAATCAATAGTAAAGGAATTTAAATGACTATCCACAACCTCCCTAGAGGCAAAAACCTTGGACCAGATGGTTTTACCAATGAGTTCTACCAAACATTCAAAGAAGAATTAACATCTATCCTTCTCAGACTCTTCCAAAAAATTGAAGATGAAGCAATACTTCCTAACTCATTCTATGAGGTCAACATTACCCTAATAACCAAAGCCTGGTAAAGACAACACACACAAAAAAGAAAACTATAGACCAACATCTCTAATAAACACAGATGCAAAAATCCTAAACAAAACATTAGCAAATAGAATACAACAAGGCATTAAAAAGATTATACATCATAATCAAGTGGGATTCATCCCAGGAGCACAAGGATGATTCAATATATGAAAATCAATCAATGTGATACACCACATAAACAAAATAAAAGATAAAGAGCAGATGATCATATCAGTTGATGCAGAAAAAGCATTTGACAAGATATAACCTACATCCATGATCAAAACACTGGAAAAACTGGATATAGAAGGAAAGTGCCTAAACATAATAAAGGCTATATATGACAAACCCTTAGCTAATATCACACTGAATGAGGAAAAGCTGAAGCCCAGTCCCCTAAAATCAGGAACAAGACAGGGATACCCACTGTCAACACTGCTATTCAATATAGTACTGGAAGTTCTAGCCAGAGCAAGCAGGCAATAAAAGGAACAAAAGGTATCCAAATTGGGAGAAAAGAGGCCAAATTGCCAGTATTTGCAGATGGCATGATCCTTTATATATAAAATTCCAAAGACTCCACCAGGAAACTATTAGAAACAATAAATGAATACAATAAAGTCACAGGATATAAAATCAATATACAAAAATCAACAGCATTCCTATATACAAACAATGAATCTTTAGAAAGAGTCAATGCCTTTTGTGATCACAACAAAAAGAATGAAATACCTGGGAATTAACAAAGAATGTGAGGGACTTATACACAGAAAACTATAAGACACTTTTTAAAGTAATTGAAGAGGACACAAAGAAATAGAAAAATATTCCATGTTCATGAATAGGAAGACTTAATATTGTTAAAATCGCCATATTACCCAAAGCAATTTAAAGATTTAATAAAATTCCCATCAAAATCTCATAATCATACTTTCACAAGATAGATTAAAAAATTATCAGATTTGTATGGAACCACAAAAGACATCAAATTGCCAATGTAATATTACATAAATAGAATAAGGCTGGTGGTATCACACTCCCCGATTTCAATTTATACTACAAAGCATTAATAATCAAAACAGGTTGGTATTGACAGAAAAACAGACACACAGACCAATGGAACAGAATTAAAAACCCAGAAATAAATCCACAAATTTATGGACAAAAAATTTTTGATAAAGGAGCAAAAAATATACAATGGGGAAAAGATGCCTCTTCATTACATGGTGCTGGGAAAACTGGAAAAACACATGCAAAAGAATGAATCAGAATTGTGAACTCTCCCTATGTACTAAAATTAATTCAAAATTATTAAAGACCTCCATATAAGACCCAAAATAATAAACTGTACAGAAGAAAATATTGGTACTAAACTTATAGACCTAGGGCTCAAGGAGGACTTCATAAACCTGACCTCATAGGCAAGGAAAGTAAAAGCAAAATTAAATGAATGGGACTACACCAAACTAAAAAGCTTCTGCACAGCAAAAGAAACCATCAACAAAACAAAGAGAGAGCCAACAGAATGGGAGAAAATATTTACAAACAATGCATCTGATAAGGGTCTAATATCTAAAATATTTAAAGAACTAATACAACTTAACAACAACAAAAAAACCCAAACAACCCAATTAAAATGTGGGCAGAGGACCTAAACAGACACTTATCCCATGAAGAAATACAAATGGCCAACAGACACACAAAAAAATGCTCAACCTCATTAGTTATCAGGGAAATGCAAATCAAAACCACAATAAGATATCACCTCACACCTATTAGAATGGCTATTATCAATAAGACAAGGAATAACAAGTGCTGGAAATGATATGCAGAAAAAGGAGCTGTCGTACACTGCTGGTGGGAATACAAATTGGTACAACCACTATGCAAGACAGTGTGGGGGTTCCTCAGAAAATTGGGAATGGAATTACTATATGACCCAGCAATCCCCTGCTGGGGACCTGCCCCCAAATCTTGAAAACCTTAGTCTGCAAAGAATTATGTACCCCAATGTTCATCACAGTGTTGTTCACAATGGCCAAGTCATGTAAACCAACCAAAGTACCCTTTGATAGATGACTGGATAAAGAAGCTGTGGCACATATACACAATGGAATATTACTCAGCTATAAGAAAAGATGAAATACTGCCATTTGCAACAAAACGGATGCACCTAGAGATCATCATGCTAAGTAAAATAAGCCAGACAGAAAAAAACCAAGAGCCATATGACTTCGCTCATATGTAGAATATAAAACTGGAAGGAACAAAGAAAACAAACAAACAAATAAAAAAACTCAAGGACACAATCAATAGTTTAAGGGTTATTTGGGGGTAAGAGGGGAGGGAGTGGAAGAAGAGGGAGGAGTCAGGAGAGGAGGGAGGGGGAGCCAAAGATATGGTGATGGAAAGAGAACTCACACTGGGTGGTGAACATATAATGAAACAAGTTGACGATGCACTGTAGCACTCTGCACCCGGAACCTATGTAACTCTTGATAACCAATGTCACCCCAATAAGTCTAACAATAAAAATATTTTTATATATGAAAAAAAAAAGAAGTCCTAGAGATCATTTTCACAAAATCCCTCTGTACAAAAGAGTACAAAATCCCTCTGTACAGAAAAGGAAATTGAAGTCCAGAAGAGTGCAGACTTATCCACTTATACAAGGAGAACTGTGATAGGGCCTTCATCCCTGGACTCTGCCACCCCTTCCTCCTTCTATGGCTTGTCCACTACTCTGTGCTTTTGCCAACCTTCTTCCTTCATTTCACTCGGCACTTCGGGAGAACAGCAGAGTCTGAGTAAAACCAATGTTAGGATTTAAATGACATAAATATTGAAAATAAGTAAATAAATATACACACACATACATATGTATGTATATGTTATGAAAAATATATATATAGCTCTCTATTAAGAAAGAGAAGACAATTCTGAAAGTTCCATCCCCTGCATTTCTCATGCTTGCATTTTTCAAGGTTGCATTTGCTTCCACTAGCTCTTAGAATTTTGATGAAAGGGTTTTTCATTTCACATAGTTATTGACTTCAGTTTTTAAAAACCCTTAGAATGAAATATAACAATATGAATCCTTGTTGACCTGTTCTATATCTCCTTAAGAAAAACTGTATATAAAGTAAAAAATAGATGTATAATTTACATGGTATAATTACATTATACCATGACTATTAATCATTTTGGAAAGCTTTGCTGCAGTAAGATTACAAGATTTCTTTAAAAAGTAAATAGAAATTTGGCTATTATACAGTTTCAACTATATTGCATTTCATTTTAGAATATAGCAGCAATATTCTGAAATCCATAGATTTAACTTACCAAAGATCTCTGACATTATGAGGCAGATTCTCCTAAAGCCTTCACTTTTGTGTGTGTGTCCTTTACTTTCTAAAAGGTCAGGGCTTCTATAATCTCTAATACTCTAGGAGTACCTAACATACTATTCCTTAGTTTTAGGCAAATTGGACCATTATAGAAGTTGTATTCTTCTAGGACCTCAGAGCACTAAGCAATTTGCTAAGGAAAATGGGGAATTAGCAGCCATGTGTTTAACTTAATAATACCTATAGAGTTGAAGTCAGTAATTCAATCTCCAATTGCATTTTGGAAGTTTGGAAGCATAACTAGTCATGGAATTCTCATTACTAATTTTTGTCTATGAGAATGTGGTTAAAGGTACTTAATGACAACTAGAAATTACCATAGGCATTAGGAAAAAATGAGTCAACAGTATCACTGTCACCAATTACTGTCACCTGCATCAGTAAATAATGATCTAGTCTTCCGTATGGGTGTCACGGAGCATCAGAGTCAGAAGGCATGGGTTGGTGGACCACTTCTATTCCTTATAGTCCTAACAGAAATAACCTAACCTCACCAGTCAGTAATTTCCTCATTAAAAGCTGGGGGGTGAGGTAAAGAGCAATGATTAGTGAAATAATGTACATAAGAACTTTTTGTAAATGTTTGTACATCAGGATAAAACATGTCAATTATTTTTATGATAAAGATAAATATGCAAAATATTGTGGGGATTTTGTTAAAATACTGTCTACTATTCCCTAGGAATAGCTTGTTTGTTATAAATAAATAAGTAAATAAATAAATAAATAGTCAACCAACCAACCAACAAACATATATACAAACTTTTAAAATTGAAAGCCTTCACAAGAAGAAAATACAGTAGTTTGGACACATGCAACTTTTATAGAGCTGGAGATCTCACAAAAATATCGCCAAAACTCAAAAATGAGTTTTGAAATTTTCTATTTTCTGATATTTAATGTAGTAGCAATTCCCTTCCTGATCTCTAGAGGTGTGGAATGTTACAGAAAAAAGAACACAGATTTGAAGGCTCCTCAAAAATATAAAACTGGAACTACCATATGACCCAGCAATTCCACTATGGGTATTTACCTAAAGAAAAGAAAACACTAACTCAAAAAGATATATGCACCCTTTGTTCATTGAAACATTATTTCCAATAGCCAAGACATGGAAGAACATAGGTGTGCATTGATAGAGGAATGGATAAAGAAACTGATTGAAGATATATATGTATATATATAATGGGAGATTACTCAGCACTAAAAGGTAATGAAATCTTGCATTTGCAACAAGGATGGACCTAGAGAGACAGAGAAAGAAAAATACCATATAATTTCACTTATATATGGAATCTAAAAAATAATAATAACAAATGAACAAACAAAACAAAACAGAAACTCATAAATGTAAAGAATAAATTGATGGTTATTAGAGGGGAGGGGATAGAGGAATGGGTGAAAAATGTGAAAGGGAATAAGTGGTACAAACTTTCAGTTATAAAATAAGCCATGGGGATATAATGTGCAGCATAGGGAATATAGTCAATAACATTGTAATAACTTCACACAACTCACACTTTAAAGTGTTTTGAGTGTCATATTTAATTGTGGTAAAATATAAATGACATAAAATTTACCATTTTAACCATTTTTCAGTGTATAATTCAGTGGTATTAAATATATTCACAAGGTTCTGTAACCATCACCACCATCTATTTCCAGAACTTTTCCATGAATCCAAACATTCTGCATCCATTAAAAAATAATTCCTCATTATCTTCTCCCCTTAGCCCTAGCAAACACTATTCTACTTCTGTCTATATGAATTTGCCTCATTTTGGTAACTCACGTAAATAGAATCATACAGTATTTATTCTTTTGTGCCTGACTTTTTTCACTTAGCATAAAGTTTTCAAGGTTCATCTATGCTATAACATGTATCAGAATTCCATTCTTTTTTATGGTTGAGTAATACTTGAGTTTGTTTTTTAATTCATTTCTTCAACAAATATCTATGAGCACTTCGTTAAGGGCCAAACACTGTTGTAGGCACTATTGATACAGCAATTAACAGAATCATACAAAGGAACAAGTGAATACATAGTATGTCAAATGGCAATAAGTGCTATGGAAAACCAATTTTGTAGGGATAGCTGTATAGAAAAAAGGAAATCATAGACACAAGGTGGGATAATTCATGTAGTACCTTGAGGGCTAGTTCAAGGGCTTTGGATTTACCTCTGAAATTAGAATCCAATAGAAAGTTTGAAGTTGCAGTGACATCATCTGACCAATATTTTTAATAACTCTGGCTTCCCTATTGAGACTATACTATAAGGGAGAAGGAGACAAAGGGGAAGTAGAAACACTAGTTAGGGGGGCTATTCTAATAGTCCAGGTGAAAGATGATAAGACTTATACCAGGATATAAGTCAAGGTTCTCCAGGAAACTGGAACCAATTATATACACACACACACACACACACACACACACACACACACACACACATATATATATAGATATATGATAGATAAATAGGTGATAGATAGATACATACATAAATACATAGAGAAGGAAGGAGGGAAGAAGGGAGGGAAGGAAGGAAGGAGAGGAAGAGAGAGATGAGGGGACAGGAAATTGACTTATACAATTATGGAGGCTCACAAGTCTGAAATCTGCAAGGCAAGCCAGCAAGTTGGAAACTCAGGTTTCTATGTTTCAATCTTGTGACCAAATGCCTTCTGAAGGAGACTCTGTTCCAGGCCTTTTTCTAATTTCTGGTGGTTTGTTGGCAATCTTTGACAATCCCTTGGCCTGTAGATGCATTACTTTGATCTCTGCCTTCATCTTCACATGGCATTCTCTCTGTGTACATGTTTATGTTTGAATTTCCCCTTTGTATAAGGATACCCATCATGTTAGATTTTAGGGGCCCATCCTACTCCAGCACAATCTCATCTTAACTAATTACATCTGCAACAACCTTATTTCCAAATAAGGTCATATTAGAGATACTGAGGGTTAGGACTTCAAAATATGAATTTTGGGAAGATGCAATTCAACCTATAACACAGTGTGATAGCTGTTAATATGGGAAGCAGTTAGATTTGACTGGAGAGTGAAAGAATGGAGTCAGGGAGGCTCCAATGTTTTCGACCTGAACAAAAATAATCAAGTTGCCATTCACTGAGATGGCCAAGACTGCAGAAGGAGAAAGTTTATAGGGAACAACTAGAGTTCAGTTTTGGGTATAATTCAAATAAATACATGGGTGTATGCAAATAAAGACCCACCTTCTATCCTAAGCTCCTCACCTGGTTAGCAATACCAGCAGGGAGGCAGAGAGCCCAGTTATCTCTGCAAGAATAGAAAAGCAGACAGAATCTCCCAAGTGTTTCCTTCCCCAGACATATTAATACATATCATCATGGTAGACCTCATTTCTGGTTCACTCTACTTCTGTTATTAGTCTCACCTTCCTCATTATCATTGCTCCATCATACCGCATCTCTTGATGACACCTTCATATAAGCCCCAGGCATAAATACACTTACAAGATTATTTTTAAAATGGATGAGGTCAGAACTAATTACAACTGTTTAAAAGAATATCATTCTCTAGGAACACCAAGATTATAAGTTAACCTTAATAGAAACATGTTATCAACAGTTTGATAGGCCTCAAATTAATATTAGCCTGTGACTCTAATATCCATGGGCTGTTTAGCTTATTTAGTGTTGCTTTCCAATCTGCATGATTTATAGTCAAGACAAGGAAAGATCTGCCTTTACAATTTTTAATCACTGCTATTTAGATTCTTAGATCAAGCAGAAGAATTACTTTTTCAAATGTAACAGGAAATAAAGATGTATACTATGGCTAAATCACAACAAATAGAATCTTTAAAAATAAAGATCAGGGGAAAAAATAGATCATGTCATAAAATTAAATCTAATTTTAAATTGCATTCTAACTGTGATTTTATTTTTAAAGGCTCTCAGAAATTTGGCATTAAAAAGCAGTTTAATTCTGCTATGGATGTGTCCTTTATGAAATGGTACTATTTAGGAGTGAATAAAAATTTTCAATTGACCTTCCAAGGAGTGAGACTTTGTTTATATTAATTTGGGATATTGTGATTTTGTCCTCTGCATGGTGCATTAGCCAGCCAGCATGATTAATTAGGGAAGTGGACATTCCATAAGAATAAAGTATTGCCTAAGTCATATGATTTTTAAGGAGCAGGACTTTCAGGAACACAAATTCCAAGATATAGAATCTGGCCTAAAAGGAAGACAGAACTGTCTGGAGTGATCAACACTGTGGCAGCTGAAAGACTTTCCTCAGATAAATTTTCTCAGATGAAATTTTGGGGCTACATTAATACTGCCTAGCTCTGCCCTGGCCAGGAGAGCCAAAAGAAGATTTCACTATCCTCCAAGTATCACTCTTCACACCCCAGCTAATTAGGGCCAGAACTGGGCAGAGCTGCAGATCCCTGGAGAAAAGATCACTCTAGGAAAGGGTGAAAGACTAAAGCAAAGGAGCCCAGGTTTTGTGTTTCTGGGACTGACTTTGGGACTTTAATTCTACCTGAACATTTCCACTATTTCCCTCACAAACATCTGTCTTGAAGCATAGAACCGAAGCAAAAGGCCCAATGAAGCATACCCAGGGAAGGTGCGTGCAAAAGACTTGAGAAGAAGGGCTAGAGTGAAAAGAAGAGAGGGGAATCACAAGTTTATACATTCAGCAAAATCATTTGGAAACATGACCTGGAGACACAAATTTTGGGTCCCACGAAAAGCCCATGAAGCTTCCTTCGGGCACTAGAAGTAGGGTGTGCATCGCAGAACTGTGCCTGCCGCTCACTTCCAGAGTTTGCCGCTTTGTTCAAGCACTTGCGTGAAGGCCACTCAGGAAGGTAGTGGGTGGGCTTAGTCAAGCTCTGGGTCAAGGAAGACCAAACTCGTTCTCTCTTGACTTCCTTAGCATAGAGTTTGGGCCGGTGATCCAGTCCCTGAGGTTCCGCGCTCAAGGCACACGCAGGTGCACATGGGGTTGGCCGCTACCCGCCCAGGTCCAGCAGCCTGAAGGCTGCTGAGCTCACTTGGCAACGGCTGAGCCCCCACTTCAAACCCAAGCTGGGTAGAGCATCCCCTGTTCTCCTCCCCAGAGAGACGGATGCTGGGCGCCAAGGCCGGCTCTGAGCGTTTTCCAAATCGCTCATTTTCCCCTTGAGTGAGCCGTTGGCGCATCTCCAGAAGCCTCCCGAGCTCCCAGCTTCAACCGCTAAAATAAACACACCATGCCAAAAAGCGGGGGAGGGGAGAGAAGCATCTGAGCCGGAAGAATAAAAATACTAAAAGAAAGATCCCATTAGCCAGCAAAAGATAATGAGGGGAAGTGAAACAGTGTGAACTTACTCAAAATTCAAACTAATCTCCGCTGTCTCCCCGGACGCACACAAAAGACCAGAAGAAAAAAAAAACAAAGTCAGCCAACGCGCTAGGCTGCTTTCCAGAAAGGGCCTCATGAATGAGAATGGGTTGCTAGGTTTCTTCCCTCCCTCCCTCTTGACAAACGCTTCCCACAAGACTTCCACCTCGGAAAGAAAACATGGGAGACCTGGAGACTGCAGAGCGGTGGCACAGCGCCAAGCCCAGTAGGCTGCCCACAGCCGCTCTGCCTTAAGGACCCTGGAGAGCGACCACAGCCCCCACCCCTCCTTTTAACCCCGAGACCCGTGAATCGACCCTTCGTACGCCTAGCTATCCTGTCACTTTTATTCATTCGCTCCTTCCTGTCTCCACATTCATTTTTCTTGGCAACCGCCACTCGTGTTTTTCACAATCAGATTAAAGTATCTTTTTGTTTTGCTTGAGGGGACTGTTTGGATTGGCTGAGTGAAGTTCCAGTTTGTAACTTCACTAAACATTTCCCTACGAACTTCTCAAAAATGAGAGCCTGAACAAGGCAGGGAACCTGAAAAAGCCACTGAGTTCAATCCTTTACTTTATAAGTGACTGCGATAAACTCAAAAGAGTAAAGAGACTTTCCCAAGGTTAGCTGAAGAGTTATTCACAAAGCTAAATCTAGGACCCTGGGCTTCTGGCTTCTAAATTAATGCTTCCCTTTACTTTCCAAGGAAAAAAATATAAGAATTTTACCTTTACCCTGACCTCTTAGGTCTCCTAAGCAACAAGTGGCAGACAGAAGTGCCTGTGTTCCTGAAAATAAGATGGACACATGGAGGAAGGGAAGAAGGCATGCGAAGTGTGTACTTAAGGGCCCCCACACAGTCCTGAGCTCCCACCTCATCCCACCCCACCCAGTACAACCATAGTCAATTCCATCAGGCCCTTTCTCCCCACTGCCTGAGGTGGGTTTGGAATCCCTCAGTCTTCTCCCATTATCCAAGCCTCCCCTAGACACCTATCCCAATGAAAACTAAAAACCAAATCCACCTTCTGTCCCACGGGCATGCGGAGCTCTAGGCATTTTGGTAGGTGGGAAAGGACAAAGGCAAAGGGAAAGGATGACAGAAGGGAGAAGGAGTACAAGAGTTGCAAATATGAACGCCGAGATTTTCATCAGATTCTAAAGAATTAAGAGATGGGAATATAGACCTTTCTATACACTACATCTCACATTTAGTGTGCATACGAATCCCCTAGGAATGTTAACATTCAAATTCCAATGGCATAGGTGGGTTAGGGCCCCAGGTTATGCATTACTAACAAGTTCCTAGTTAGTGAAGCTGCTAGTCCAAATAATACTTGGAGTAGCGGATTTAGAAAAGGAGAAGAAGGAGGGAGAAAGGAAGGTGGAGGAAGAGTGAAAGGGGGGGCAGGGAGAGAGAAATGGACAGACAATCTAACCAAAGGCCTTTTCTTTTGCTCTCACTGATCTGCATCCCCCAAAGTAATGTCTCAAAATTCTATATTAAATGGCACTAAGTGCAAATTTTCTCCCATCTGTAGCTAGAGCCAACAGTAATGGTGTGCTGGTTTTGTTTCACTCCTTCCCCCGTCTCTTGCCTTCCCATCTCCTGCCCTGGACAGCTCCCAGCCTCACCCGCTGTCCCAAAACTGCTAAGCCTCCTGTCTAGGACGCTCTCCAGCCTCGGCGGTTCTTCTCTCACCTTCTCCAGAGACCCTCTCCTGAGGCTCCCCAGAGGCGCCCGGACTTTTCCCTCCAGCTTCCGGCCCTGCTAGAGGCTGGGCTCTCGCGGGGGCATGAGAGGCGGCCCGGCTGTCTTTCGCCCCTGCTCGGTGCAGCTCTGACTCTGCCTGGCCCACCCTCAGGGGGTTGCCTGCCGAGGGAAGAGGACGCCAGCGCTGGGCAGCGCTCGTACTTGCTCGTGAGTACTGTTGTCTTCATCACGCCCCATCTTTGGCCTCACCTGGATGCTTATATCCCCAGCTCCTTCCTAACCCCCACTGACATTCTCCAGCAAGAGGAGGTGGGAAGGTCGCGACCAGCCACTCGCCTAACACCCTCTTCCCCCAAGAGACTCTTGAAGCTACATTTTCGTGGGCCATTTCCTTTCAGGGTCCATGGGAGCAGGAGGAAGCCCTCGTCCTCCCCGAGGTTGCTTCTCAAACTCTCATTCTCAGCATGCCGCTCTCTTTCCCCTCCTTCCAGCCTCCCACAGACACTCCTCCACCCAGTCCTCACGCGCCAACTCCCCTGCCCTCTCGGCTTCTGCGGACTGGAGAGGCCAAGGAGGAAATGACGTGATGTTATTTTTGTCTGGTCAGCTTCCAGCTTCAGTTTAGCCCTCCGAGCTTGGGCGCACAGCCCCTGCAGTCCTACTATGCATCTCTCCCAAGGGCACACCCAGGGCAATAGGGACGCGCAGCAATCCGTGCCCGCGAGCTGGAGACAAGGTTCCTCCGCCTCCAGGTCTCCCGGTATCCCAGACTCCAAAGTCCCCTGCTAACAGAGGGCAGCAGCGGAGGGTCTCAGCAGGATCCAGAGTCGGAAGTTAGACCCTCCTGCCCTTCAACCATGTGGGCCTCCTGCCCGGGTCGGCTGTGGGAGGACAAGGAGACTCTTTCCTTTGCAGCGTAGCTTGCACCGGGATAGGGCAGGAGCAGCACTCCGAGAATCACCCCGGGAAAAGGGAGAAGGCAGCGGACTGCTCTCCAGAGGCCCGGCAGTCCACAGCCTGACTCTGCAGGGGACAAGCACCCTTCCCCGCGGTGCACCCCCAAGATATGCACTCGCACCTCCCTCTGCTGCCTTTTATCACAAAGTCAGAGCACGCCTTCCCACACTTTGGAGTCTCTCTTGATCCCGCGCGTGGAAGCAAAGAGATAGCAGAGGGGTCTCTGCAGATGCCCTCAACGCCCGCCAGGCTTCCTGCCCACACTCTCTGTACTCCCTATTCCCTAGCTAAAGAAGTTGGGCCGGGGGGCAGGGGGGGGGGGCGGCTACCGTCTGGGCAGGGATTGGGTCCCGCCTGAGGCTCCTTCCCCAGCCCCCCACCAACCCCTGCCACAGTGGAGCGCTCCGCCACCAAAGGCAGTTGAGACTGGGATTGCTCGGCCAGGGAATGGGGAGTGAGGAAGCGGGGAGACAGAGTAGGGGGAGGGAAAGGGAGGACGAAGAAGGCTAGAGGAAACACCCAGAGCCTGAAGAAGAGGAAGGCTGGGACAACAATCGCCAACACAAGAAAGTACAACACTTGGTATATAATAAAAATAAGGCGCACGCTGGACGCATGCGCATGGCCGACGGAGACGAGTCTGCTGGAGCGTCCCTTCCCGCTTGCCCGGCGGACCATGGAACCGTGAGTACCCCGCTTCCTCAACCCCGCTTCTCCCTCTCTCACTTGCCCCAAAGACTCTGATTGGGGCCTAGCCGTGCGCGCACGCTGTACAGAACCTGGCGTTGCCATCCTCGCCGCGGTGCCGGGAGCGTTTGCGGGTCCTTCGCCTCCTCCGCGCGTCCCGCCAGGTGCATTAGTTGGTGCGTATGCACCAACTTGTGGGCTTAGGATGTGACCTTTTCCATTACGGGAATCTACCCACCAGATTTTTTAAGATCAGATTTTTCGGATACACCAGGGCGTCCGCACGATTCAATTTTTGTGGCGGGGGTCAATGAATGGGTAGGGGAAGCGGGAGCCCAGCCTTTAAAGCCTAAAATGCATATTGACAACTGCTGTGTATTTGGGAAACTCCAGGCGAATGGAAACGTCGGCGTTCTTCCTGGATAGAGCGAAGGACCAGGAAGGGGCCGGGCGCCGGAGGCGGGCAGATGGAACGCAGGTGGAAAGGAAGAGGGTACATTACCTGAATCGCAGAACTTCCCGTAGGGAAAGCGCAACTCAGGCGGAAGACCCGAGGAGTAGGCCAGTTTGGGCACACAGACCCTGGAAGTCTTACATGGTATCGGCATTTATGCTCTTGAAAACCGAATGAACAAAACTGTCCCCCACCCTTTTGCCGGCGCCTAGGTAGTTAAGGAGCGAGCGCCAAGGATAGTTTTAAGCCCAGGCGATTGATTTTTCCGCACTCACAGAGCTGCTCTCGGGAAGTTGGAAGGAGTTGGGCGTTCAGCCTGCGGAGACTGGAAGGGGGTTTGAGAGGTGGGCAGCCGAAGGACCTAAGGAGAGGCGGTGCGCAGGGAAGGGGCTGGGCTTTCCAGTGTGTGTGTGTGTGCTCGGCGACTCCCCTCCCCCAGCTGTAGGGGAACACTTGGGAGGGGCCTAGGAAGAGGCGCTCGCGCCCTTGGAGGGGATGGGCGCTTGTGGGGGAGATCTGTGTGCCCAGCTGCCCTCGAGCGTCTGAGGCAATGGGTGGGAAGGAGTGGGTATTAGGGAATCCGTGGACTCTGCGACCTACCTATCCCGCCTATGGGAGAGTGGGCGCGCAGGGACTGGAGTGGGTTGCGACAGCCCCCGAACTTGCCAGCGTCTGAGAAAAATCCAAGCGAGCAGCCAGGGGCCGTGAGAGACCCCAGCAGCTGGGGGAAAGCAGCCACGAAGCGTGCTCTAAGCTAGGAGAGGGGCTGTTCTGGGATCCCAGGGTTCTGCTTCTGCGCCCACGCCACCTGCGGCGGACTGAGGGAAGGAGAACTGTTAATGAGAGCTCCTGTCCGGGAGGAGAGCGCTAGAGGGAACCACTCTCATCACATTCCTTGCTTTTCAGAATCTGGCAGAAGCCAATCGCTCTTTATCCATCCTCACTCACCCCCACTAAGCCGAGGTGAAGTTCGATGATTGTCTCAGTTGCAGCCTATGCCTCGGGCTCGGACGGCACTCCTCCTGCCCACTTACTAGAAGTCACTTGCCCACTTGGGCTTTGCATTGCCCAGAGAGTGAGTGTAGCACGGAACTACTGCACAAATATCTAGTCACCCACTTTTGGTCAGTCCTCTTGGTTGTAGGACTCCTATGTGACATGGCTTTCTTTCTGTTCTTAGTAGTTTCAGATTGTGACATTAAACAAATGTCCGAGTTCCCAAAAATGGTCTGATTTCCTCACCCAGACTTGGCAGGGACATTTTTAACGAAATGACTCTATCTGTAAATTCTTATTTTTTTGTTCATAACCTGATTTTCTACTGGGCCTCATCCTGTTTATCCTCTGTTCATTAAGTAGCATCGTTTGTATCACTTATCAGTAACTCATATAAGAGGCACTGTTTACTAATGGGTGAAATTCCTGGTCTCTGAAACTGTCTGATTTCAAATCCCAGCCTAGCTGTGTGACCTTAGGCAAGTTACTTAACCTCTGGATGCCTTAGTTTTATCATCTGAAAATATCTGTGCTATAAAGACTATACATAATGAAATAGCTGTCCATTGTGAAAATTGACAAACAGTATATGTTTTCTATGTCAATATCAAAATTTAAATATAGTACAGTTCTACATCATCTGTATCTTTTTTTATTTTAAATAATTATAAAATATTTACATGCAAGCTTCAAACATTATTTTAAGAAAATTATCTTTAACCTTCAACATATTTCACTTTGTAAAACAGATATGCATTAAAATACACATTAAAAATGCACATTAGATCATGGTATATACAAAAAATACAATGTATAAAATGTTGCACTGAATTGATTTTATTTAAGGGAACATGGAAACTTACCTTTAGTGCTAGAAATGCTAACTTCTCTAAGATTTCAAACATTTTAGCCAAGATACCCTTGATATCAAGAATATAGGATAGAAAAAGTCAGGTTACTTATTCCACCTTGTTCACTTTACATGTGAGGTTCACAGAGGTTAAAGGCCCTGGCCAGAGATCTCCAACAATAGGGGCTGAAATAGGATTAGAATTAGGTCTTCTTAGTTGCTCCCCAGGACTCTTTAACACCAAATTGATGATTTCCTGCTTACTACAGATTTATGAACCTTTAACAAATGAAAACCAGTGGGTATTAATAGGGGAAAATATACAAGAATGTGTTATCTGTAACAAGAAAGACCAAGTAGTAATGGGGCTACTGTTGTCCCCCAGCTTCATCATGGTTCCTCACAGCAAAAGATATGACTGCATGACTTGCCTAAGGTAAGATAGGGTCACAGATCAAGCTAGAGGCAGAGTCAGCATTAGAATTTAAGGCACAACTGAAGTGGACATTTGGCTGCACATTCTGTTAATCCCTTGTAGCAGTTTTACATTAGAAATCAATTTTTGAGCTTTTCTTAAATTCTTAAAGTCTCCTTCCTGCTGGCTTTGAAGGTCTATCCTACAACAGAGCTTTTTAGGAAAGGCCTTCAAAGTTACACAGAGATTTTATTATTTTAGATTTTGTGGACAAGCAAGAGTGAAAGAAAAATCTTTCCTATTTTCGAGCAATAACCCAATTACTGGTTTCATTCCAGGCACTTGAGTATCAGTTTCTAAAATCCTACTCTTCTTTCATTTCTGCATGTTACAGTGACATTCACCTTCCACAGTCAGATGCAAGTAGTGACATAAAGGTCCAACCCTCATATGAACATTTCAGGAATTACAAGGTCTGACAATTAATTTTGTGACCTCATCCTAGAAAAAGTGCTACATACCTCATTGCTGAATATCACTACAGTCACCATTGAAGTACTCCCCTTGGGAAGCTATGCATTGATGCCAGTGCCTAGTCTAGCCTTCAAAGCTATTTTGGAACTCATTTTCTGGAATGGCCTTAAAGCTGTCACCTTGTATGACCCTGATGTCCTAAATGTCATCAAAATGTCTTCCTTTCAATGTTTCCTTTATCTTCAGGTAAAGAAAAAAGTCACTGGGGGCCAGATCAGGTGAGTAGGGAGGGTTTTCCAATACAGTTATTTGTGTATTGCCTAAAAACCCCTCTCAGACAGTACCTTGTGAGCTGTTGCCTTGTCATGATACAAGAACCATGAGTTCTTGGTGAAAAGTTCAGGTCATTTTCATCTAACTTTTTCACTCAGCCTTTTCAGCACTTCCAAATAGTAAACTTGATTGACTATTTGTCCAGTTGGTTCAAATTTATAATGAACAATTCTTCTGATATCAAAAAAGTTTAGCAACATTGTTTTGACTCGATTTGGACTGATGGAACATTTTTAGTCATGGAGAATTGGCTGACTTCCATTGTGTACTTCAATGTTTTGTTTCAGGGTTGTATTAATATACCCATGTTTCATTACCAGTGATAACATGACCCAAAACAATGTCTTG
Source organism: Lyroderma lyra (assembly GCA_004026885.1). Lineage (NCBI taxonomy): Eukaryota > Metazoa > Chordata > Mammalia > Chiroptera > Megadermatidae > Lyroderma > Lyroderma lyra. The sequence goes on along the minus strand of PVJL010015293.1, from coordinate 2,719 downwards.
CCTCTCCAAAAGGTCTTGACAAACTTCTACTTTCCTTTGCTTTTGTTCATCACTAAGCTTCTTCAGGACCATTTTTATACACATCTTTCTCATGCCAAGATTTTCAGTTAAGATTTTCCTGTTTCTCTATTGATGTTTACTTGGTCTGCTATGCTTTTCACAGTCAGCTGATGATTACAATCCACAAGTTCCATGAATTTTTACCATGGTTTTATTAGGTCTGCTTATTACTGACCACCCTGATTTCTCTTCATCAGTGACACTTTCCCTCCCCTCAGAAAAATGTTTAATCCATTTGTACACTGCCATTTCCTTCATGGCATTATCCCTATAAACTTGGACAAACATGTCTCTGATTTCCCTTCCACTCTTGCCATGTTTAACAAGAAATGTAATGTTTGCTCGTTGCTTTAATTCAAGCTCTGACATTCACACAAGGCACACAAAAACATGCAACAACAATAATAAATGCCACTCAGCAAGACACATGTTGACAGGAACACAGTTGTGAGACACAGATATATCAAGGTTATGAAACCTTACCGAGTTGTTTCTATAGTGCTGTCAATGTAAGCACACAGTGGCAAGTTCGCAGACTTAATCGTCAGACCTTGGTACATGGCAGAGCCTTTCAAATAAGCAGCTGACTTATATAAGAATGGTGAGTCTTCCAGGAAAGGCACTTTTAGGAACTGTGCCTGCATCTTTGAAGAAGGAAACCATGCTTTTTTCCAGGACACGAACTGGTATCTTATCCTTGACTTTGCATCTCTATATACCTACCACATGTTCTTAGATAGAAATATAGGGTGTTGAGCAGGGAGTGATTTTCTAGCATGCTCCCAAGCCAGTTCAGCAGAACTGAGTTTGGGATTACATGTTATGTCCAGCCTCAATATGATTGATTGTAATGTGAGTCACTGTCCAACTAGGAATATTGTGGATTGGTTTTCTGTGTACTACCAGGTGACTCACAATGTCAACTTCTATTCAAATATGTAGTGTTAGCAACTAATAAGGTTCACTCTGGGTCAGAGTTTAGCATTTAGTACAATAAGTGTGAGTCACTGACTACCCAATATTATCTGAGATGGTCCCTGAAGGTTACCTTTAGCAGCTCAAGAGTTTAGACAACTGCTGCATGGGGTGCATCAGCTCAGATTACAATTGAGTGGGCTTTTTTAGTTTGATGTGACTGAGTGCTCAAGGTAATATTATATGATTGTAAATGCATAGAATATATTACCTTGATTGTAATCCAACTGATTAGATGTAATCTAGCTATTTGCATGGCAAATCATTTGTGAAATATGAGTAATATGCCCCATTGCCCAGCTATTAGTATGGTATTTTAAGTTATTTCAGTGATTATTAAAGCCCATTAACCTTTCTGATTTTGAAGTGTTTGATTTCTAGTTATTATTTAATTTTACTCTAAATTGTAAAGTTCTTTTTAAGTATGTTAGTATTTACTTTTTATTTATTAAATTTATTGGGGTGACCTTGGTTCATAAAATTATATAGGCTTCAAGTGTACATACATTTCTATAATACACAATCTAAAAATTGCATTGTGTGTTCACCACCCAGAGTCAATTATCTTCCCATCACCATATATGAGATGTGATTTTAAAAAATACGGTGAATGTTTAAATTTAAAAAGAATTGATTACATCAAAAGATACATTGCCATTAATCCCCCTTAAAATACTCCCCCTTGCTTCAAACACACTTAGCCCATTGTTCTTGCCACTTTCTGAAGCATTTTTGGAAGTCCTTTTTTGTGTCTTTAGTTACACTGTGGTGCGTGCTTTGATGTCCTGAATAGATTCAGGTCACACATTGATTTTGGTACAACAATTTCCGTCAAATAAAAACATTATCGTGTGTCCTAATCCATCTTATTAACTGGATCTGGCACCATGTGACTTCTGGCTCTTCCCCAAGGTCAAAATGACTACGAAAGGTAAACATTTCAAATTTGTTCAGGACATCAAGGCGGCCATGACAATGCATCTAAACACACTAATGAAAGAGGACTTCCAGAACTGCTATGAAAAGTGGCAAGAATGATGAGATAAGTGGGTTCAAAGTGAGAGGGAGTATAGTGAGGAGGATTAATGGCAATGTGACTTTTATGGTAATAATATTTTTAAATTTAAATACCATATTTTTTTTATCACACCTCGTATATGATCCTCTTTTCCCTCTTCTTCCTCCTCCATCCCCACCTTCAGTAACCACTAAACTATTGTCTGTCACTAAGTTTTTGTTTCTTTGTTTATCTTGTTCTTCTGTTGCTTTCAGTTTTATATCCCACATATTAGTGAAGTCATATGGTTCTTGACGTTTTCTGTCTGACTTATTTTGCTCAGCATGATAATCTCAAGATTCATCATGTCAAGACTGGTAGAATTTCATCTTTCCTTTATTTTTTTATTGGGGTGACATCTGTTAGCAAGGATTACATAGGTTTCAGGCATACAATTCTACAGTGCATTGTCAACTTGATGTATAATGAGTTCACCACCTAATGTGACTTCTCTTTCCATCACCTTATATTTAGCTTCCCCCCTCCTCTCCCACCCCCTCCCCTTTCTCCCCTCCCTAACCCACTCATCCCCAAATAAACATTAAACTATTGATTGTGTCCATGGGTTATTTGTTTGTTCATTTCTTTTTTTCTTTGCTTTCAGTTTTATATTCCGCATATGAGTGA
>PVJL010015292.1:5432-24956 GCA_004026885.1 Lyroderma lyra | reverse complement strand
GGGGACAGGGTCGAAGGGGACAGGGGCTGAGGAGGGGACAGGGCCGAGGGGGGGACAGAGCCAAGGGGGAGAGGGGCTGAGGGGACAGGGCCAAGTGGGGGCAGGGCTGAGGGGAAGACGGGATGAGGGGACAGGGCCGAGGGGGGGACAGGACCAAGGAGGGGACAGGGGCCAAGGAGGGGACAGCTGCACAGGGGCCTGCCAGCTTGAGGGAACCAGGCTGTTCCGGCCACAGCAGGGAGAGCTGTGCTGTCCTCTCCTCTGAAGAGCTGGAGGACACAGAGCCCAGCCCCATGCACCTGGACACTCACACAGTGGCTGGACTCGTAGAGCGGACCACCCTAGCTACAGAAGCAGGGAACGGAATCTTCTGGAACGAGGGGAAGGAGGCTGAGAAGTGCGGAGGGTGACGGTTCGGGGGGGTCCTCCTGGGGCAGCAAAAAATAACCGCGCAGACACAGGCTGCAGGGGGCGGCACGGCTCCGGGTCACGCCGGCCCCTGCGTCTCCTGGAGCGCGTGGCACCTGCTGGCCAGGGCAGTAAGTGGCCCGACCCAGCCAGCGGCCCCGTCCCTCCACACGCACTGCCACCGATGCGGCCACTTGGTCACACGGGCCCACAGGAAGTCATTCATTCGCGTGTTCCTGGCTCTCGGGGCCACATCCCAGGCTCTCCTGGAGCCGCGTGGCACGGGGGTTTGGGGTGAGGGGCGGCACCCAGCGTTAGAGATGGAAAACAGGGTCCCAGTCAGCGTCCCCCCAGAACACTCTCAGGTTCCTCGCCCCAGATGCGTCTTGCACGGCAGCGAGCTCCCTTGCTCCTCAGTCCCCCCAGCTCTGCTCGAACACCTGGGCCCAGCACCCCGGGGCCCCCCGCTGTCAGATCCCCCCCCAGACCAGTCGTCACTCTCCTCTCGGCACTCACCTGTCCCTTCTCATTTTCTCGATGACGAACACGTGCGGCGTGCCATCCGTCAAGGTTGTCCTTGACACCACGGGGCACACGTCAGAGGCGATGCAGATGCCGCCCGGCAAGCTGTACGTTTGCGTCCACTTCCTTCCTCCAAGCACACCCGCACGGGCAGGGGCGGCTGCCCCTCAGCTCTGATGGGCGGTCCGTGTGGTGAGCCTCAGTGCGCCCCTTCCCAGCACCCCGCCTGGCTGGGGACGGAAAGGTCACTTCCACGCCCTGTTGGAGGTTTCCGGAACAGAGCAAACTCTCCTTAACCGGTTTTGGAGACAGCTACGCCGGAGTGGCTCTCCCCGCTTAGTTTCGGAGCCTGCGTGCATTTGGGCGAACACATAATCCGCGTGTGTGCTTCACTTGCACACCTCCGTCCACACGTGCTAAGCTGACTGGTGTGCAGAGGTCCTCGGGGGCTTTTTGAAGAATTTTCTCCTCGAAAACAGGAAGCTGCCTTTGCTGGCAGCAGCAGGTGCGGGCCAGATGTCTGAGAGGGGTCACCGCACAAGCAGATGGGAGGGTCAGGCACCGTCCTTCCCCGGGAAGGGGGCGCACGGCCAGTCCCTCCTCCAGCATTTACTAGGCACCTGCTGTGCACAGGCCGCAGCGTTGGGGTAGGCAGCAGGGAACCTACAAAATGACGCATTTGTGACTCCAGAAGCGGCCGCCTACACTCCAGTCAGCAACTTGTCTGCAAAAGGCCAAACGGTAAGCATCTGCCTTACAGGTTGGAAGGTCCAGTGGTCACTCTGCCACCGCAGTGTGCACGCCATCCTGGGTGACATGTGCACGTCTGAGGGTGGCTGTGTCCCACTAAACTCAAAAGCAGGCATGGGGTGGATCCCACTGCCCCCACGCGTCTGAGTGGGGCCCCGTGGAGTGGCTGACGTCTGGCCATCCTGACGCAGCTCCGTGGACTTCTCCCGCATGGCCGGACGTTAAGTCAGCACAGACGACTCCGACACGAGGTGAAGGGAAAGCACAAAAGGCAACACAATGGCCCAGTGGACTTGGGCATTCGGGCAGTTCTGACACCTGCTTCTGCCAGGCGGGTGGCCCTGCCCTGTGCCCAGCGTGGACCGTGCAGCTCAGGTCCCCGGTGAGGCTTTCTCGGCGCCTCTATCACAGGCTAACCGGCATCCACAGAAGCAGGGGGCTGACCCAACCAGGGGCCGCTACGCAGCTTTGCTGCAGGTCTCGCCAAAGCCTGTGACGTACTCACGGCCATCTGGGGTCCCCAGAAGGGGCTGGAACCCGAAACCACCCGACTGCTCAGGAAGGTGTGCATCTGTGCAGACCCTCTCAGCGCGTGGCTCTGGGAGCCTCCCTGTGGGTGCAAGAGGGCCGGCCTCCCCTCAGGACACATCTCATTCCTGGTGCAGGGGACGCCCTGTGACACTGAGGACATGGTGAATGGGAGGGGACAGGATCCTGCTGTCAACCTGATGTGTCCTGGCCCAGAGACAGGTGCTGCAGGGCTGGTCCCCGAAGGAATGCTGAGCAGAGAACGGCCACTTTCTGTCTCCTGACCTAAGGCTGTAACTTGACACCCAGACTTGAACCTCTGTGAGAGCATTCACGTAATGACATCGTGACATCGTGTGGCCACTTGGAGGAACCCGCACTATTCCCTTTGGGTTTGGTCCTGATGGAGAAGGGTCCTGTGTGGAGGCCACCACCCCCAGGTAGCCGAGCGGGACACCACCCCTGCCATTGCCCGTCATTCCTGCCATCGCGTCTCACAGTATGGCCACGGGGCCTGCAGTGATGCAAACTGTCCAGTGACCCCGTGGCCACAGGGCATACAGGGCGGGGAGGGGGGGATGAGAGCACAGGGGACGGGGGCACCAAGGAGGTAGAGCCTCGCTCTGCTCTGCGCTCCCCCATCTGTGGGTGATATGCCAAGAACTGCTCCCCGTTTCCCTCCGGGAGGAGGCAGGTGCTGCAGGCTGTGAGCAGGACCAGGGGGCCCTCCTCCTGCGGGTGGTTCTCGCCGCCGCCTCTGCCTCCTGCGGCCAGGGCCTCCCAGGGGTCCCGGGAAGGGCTGTGAGGGGATCTAGATGTCTGCCTGGTGTTTGTGGGGTGTTTGTGCCAGACCCCTGCGAAGCGTTTTGCACTGGGTGGTTCGCTCCAGTCCCGTAAACTCTGAGGTGGAAGCGATGACCTGCCCCATTCCCTGAGCCCCCAGACTCACCAGAGCAAAGCTGTGAACAGAGAAGAAAACAAACAGGAGACAGGACGCCGGACAGGAAACCTCAGCTCCGGCCGCGAGGGTGGGAGTGGAGGCTGCGCAGTGGTTTCTCCTCTCTGCCGAGTGCACGCAGGCAGGGGCCTGGAAGGTTCCGCAACGGAAGAGCCAGGTGCCTCTGGAGGTAGCATGTCAGGGTGATGCGGTAACGGGCGTGGGCGACAGTCCTGCAAAGCCACCCGGCCTCCTGCGGCAGGCCACACCGCCAGCTTCATGAGCACAGCGCTCAGGCGACGCGACTCCGCGGCCAGGGCAGGGGGGCGTCCCCGTAACAGCAGGGCTCCTGGATCCTAACGGAAAGCCGCGACGAGAGACGGAGACGAGGCCGCGGTTCCTGCCCACTCGGACGGCGAGGCTGTGGGCCCCCCCGCAGGGACGAGCGCGCCGGACCCGGGAGAAACGCGCAAAGGCGGTGCCCCACCCCACCCGACAGCAACGACTCCGGCGACCTGCCAAGGTCACTCCGCCCTGGACGCTGCATTCCCGCTGCAGCTCTTCGTGCCAGCGGGCAGCAGGCCGGACGTCACGGACAGAGACGGGTGGGGGGAGGCCAGGCCCCCACCGGACACGGCCCCGCAGTCCGGCCGGAAATGAAATCCGGCAGAAGCGGTCGCGCGTTTACGCACACACACGGATCACCCTGTCGTCTTTACTTACGTCACACCGGCTCATCTCCGCGGAAACCCCGTGCACGGTCGTTAGGTGCTGTCACTAACCGTGCTTCACGGCGAGAAAACCAAGGCCCGGGCCGCGCGGCCCCTCGTCCGCGCTCTCCGCTGGGCCTGCGCACTTCCGCCTTCTCAGAGCGGCTCGGCACCCCCATGCCCGTGCAGGGAGGGGCCTGTGCTGCCCGGCTCCGCCCCCATGCCCTTGCAGGGAGGGGGCTGCACTGCCCGGCCCCGCCCCCATGCCCGTGCAGGGAGGGGCCTGCACTGCCCGGCCCCGCCCCCATGCCCGTGCAGGGAGGGGCCTGAACTGCCGCCCCGCCCCCATGCCCGTGCAGGGCGGGGCCTGCACTGCCGCCCCGCCCCCATGCCCGTGCAGGCGGGGCCTGCGCTGCCTGGCGGGTGTAGAAAGGGCTTCCCCGGGGAAGATGACCTTGAGTTAGGCCTCTAAGCGTCACAGGCCCGTGGGGCACTTGTGAGGCTGGGAAGCGATGACAAGGCGTTCGGGGCTGCGCCAGAGCCAGGATCCAGGAGGAAAGCGTGGGCCATGTCCCCGCCGGCGGAGGCGGCGGAAGGGTTCGCCGGGAAGTTCTGGAGGAAACGCATGGACAGGCCGCGGAGGACGGAGCACGAGGCAGCGTGTTCCCGTCAGGTCGGCGCGCAGGCTCTGAGCTCCCGTGGGCATCGTGGCAGGACGAAAGAGGCGGAGGAAGCCTGCCCTTGAGCCCGGGAGGCGCGGGTCACCAGCACGCCCTTCAGAGCCCCTCCGCGGGCCCCGCCGCCGGCCGTGCGCAGGCCTGCAGTGCGGGTGACTGTCGTCCCACTGAGAGGCGGCGGGGAGCCGGAGGTCAGCGCGCTCGGCCCGCGTCCCTTCGCTGAGAGGCTGCGCCCACGCCGGCCCCACGCGTTGAGGACATGGGGCTTCCGGTTAAAAATGTCAGAAGAAAGCACTCGAGGTTTTCTCTGCGCCTCTGGGAGTCACTAACGTGAGCGTCAAGGGATTCTTTTAAGTCAAATAAGCCCGCACAGGAGGGAGGACGAGCAAGACGCGCTGTCACACGTCTCCCGGAAACGTCTTCTGGAAGCGGAAGAGCAAGTGGGTGGGCGCGAACTGACGTCTCAGAGCCCAGAAGGCCGAAGCTGGCGAAGCTGGAAGAGGTGACCTGTGTCCCCAGCGCCTCCGGGAACACCGAGAGTCAGGGGCCCAAGTGAGCCCGAAAAGCAGGGGGCCAAGTGGGGCTGAAGAACGGTGAAGAGAGAATTCAGGTCCCCCCGCCCCCGTGCCCTCCACCCCGGGCTGCAGGGCAGCCAAGCGACCCGTGACGGAAAGAGGCTCCACCTACAGCCGCAGCAGCCGGAAAATGCACTGGACTTGGGGCTTGGGGACACAACGGGTGGCCACTCTCGGACATGGGATCGAAACCAGGGGCTCAGGTGAAACGGGACACACTGAGTGACGAGCATCAGCCCAGCCAGGCTACTGCCTGGGGTCACCAACGCCTCCCAGAGGGACCAAGTGTCCGCATTGAGACCCGCAAGGTCCTGGGTAGCCCAGGATGAGTTGTCACCCTTCTTACATTCCTCAGAGACCAGCAGAGTTGTTTCTGGGGAAAGTCACCAGCCTGGGAAAACAGACCTGCGGGCTAAGAGGGAGGGAGAACATGCCCCCATGAGGTGACAAGGTCCCCACCTGCTAAGGAGCCCAGCGGCCACCCAGCCCTGCCCCACGCACCATGCACAGCACAGGGTGAGCTGGACCCCTGCAATGACACCAGCCACATGGGACAGCCTTGGGGATGCCCAGAAACAGCTGGGCAGACTGCGGTGGAGACGGTCAGTGTGTGAGCACTCGAGCTGCTGAGGCACTGAGGGAGTGACCTGGCAGCTCTCTCCACAGGGACAGATAAATGGATGAATTGGGGTCTGGCCGTGCCACAGAATAGTATTCAGTCATGAAAAGGAACGAAGCTCTGACACACACCACAACATGGACGGACCTCAGAAACACTGTGCAGAGAGAAAGAAGCCGAACCCCAAAGGTGACACAGTGTGTGATGCCACTTACCCAGAATGTCCAGAACCCGCAAATCCATAGAGAAGGGAGCAGAGGCGTGGTGGCCAGGGGCTGGCAGTGGGGAGGTGGGCATGACGGCGAGGTGGGTGTTTGAGGGGATGGGAACATTCTGGAACTAGATAGAAGGCACCTGCTGAATGCCACGGAATTACACACTTTAAAATGGTCAATTCTCTACTGTGTGAATGTCACACCTCAAACACAAGAATAAAGATTCTGAGGCCAGAACAGAAAGGCCCGTGCAACAGCATCGTCGGGCCCAGCTCAGCCACACAGCGTCACTCGGGCTCCAAGAGCTGCTCAAGTTACCCCCCAGGCTCTGCTCCCAAGAGAGCCAGTGAGAAGGCAGGGGCTCCCCAAAAGGCAGGGCTCCCCAAAAGGCAGGGGCTGAATTAGCCTTCCAATTCTCCCCTCCCCTAGAACTGCAATCAACAACTTAACTCAAACAAAAGGGGACACGTGCACACACGTGCATACAAGCACACGTGCTCACACACATGCACGCATGCCTAACACCTGCACGCATGCCTAACACCTGCCTCCCCTCCCAGCCTCACCCTGCTCGCAGCAGGTCTGCAGGGTCCTAGACACCTGCACTTGGTGAGCCCCGTGGTTCTCTGGCATTCTGGAAGACCTCCTGTTTTCTGGAATGTTCTAAGGAGAAATTGCCAATAATCAGGCAGCATGCTTTGTGCAACTCTAGTCAGGCTTGTTTACAAACCGCACGTAGGAAAGGAAGGCACGCTGTTTTCCTTGTTAACACCTGGGGGAAATGGACTTCAAGCCGAGTGTCTAGGGGCCTGGCTCCCCATCGGAGGGACCAGAAACACAGCACGTCCCACATGACAGGCCACCCAGCCCCTGCCCCCTGGGTCCCAGGAGGCAGTGGCAGTGTCCATGCTCCCAGGAGGGCAGGCTGCGTGCAGCGGGAAGCCACGGTTTCCGGGGAAGTGGCTCTGATTGCTCGCAGCAACTGCCCGGAGGGTTGTATTAGGGATGGCTGGTGGGTACGTGTGGGGTCACCAGGGGCAGGGCGATGTCTGTCACCTGATGGACAAGGGGAAGGAGAGGCAGCCTGTGAGCACGGTGATCACGTAACTTACCAGCCAAACTGGAACACTGGGGAGTCCAAGAGGGCACGTGTGTACACACCCGGGGACAGCAGACGTGAGTGGGGACTGCCCACAAAACCAGGACGGTGGTCACCCTACTTTAGTGCCACAGACGTCGTCCGTGCATAACCGCGATGGGCGCTCCAAGCCCGGCCTTCTTCACGTTGTAACATTCCAGAACTTGAAACAGGACTCAAAACCGAGGGCAGGATTTCGGGTGCTGTCTCCCGGGAGGTGTCTAGACACACGCGTGAGCGCCGCCTCTCCTGCCTGGGCCGTTGTTAGGTTGCTGCCGTGCCTACTGGCGGACATTGTCTCCAACGTGCGTCGTGAAGTACGTCAGCTCCAGGAAGAACTGGGGAGCAGTCACTCCTGACCCCGCCCTCCGCGACCACCAGAGGACGGACCACCAGAGGCGTCCTCGGTGGGGAGCTTCCTACTGGGTAGCAGGACTGTGTGTGATGTCATCTCCAGGCGGCCGAGTGTGGGAAACACGCAGATGCTCTACAACGCTCGGACCCCCGGCCCCAGGCCCCTTGGCTTTGGGCATTCGCACCGTGGAGGTGAAGCAAAAGGACAGGGTGTCATGTCATCAGGTGGCCCGCGGTGGCCCGTGAGGAATGCCGCCACAGGTCCCCTGACTCTAAGAGACAGTGACAGCACAGCATGGCACCCGAGCAGACCTGTGCCTGCCCGCAGTTCCCCATCGGGCCCTCCTCCTGCCCCACGTGCCTGTGGGATCGTTTTCTGACGTCACGCCTATCGGGTGCACCAGGCCTCATGACCCCCGGGAGGTACTGGCTGTTGTTACTAAAACCGAGAGTGTCCCAGGCCTGTCCTGGACCCGGTCACTAGAGACGGACACCAGGGGCCCTCGGCTTGCGGAGGCAGAAAGAACGTGTCCGAGGCGCCCCGAGAGTTCGCATGGGGGCCATGCTGGAACAGTGCAGCTGGAAACAGTGTCCACTCACCGTGGGGACCTCCCCTGGGGACACACTGCTGTGCTGTCAGAGCCGGGAGCCCATGGCCACTGCCCTCGGCCACCACGCTCACCAGACCAGGCCTTCGGTCTGACACAAGGCTCCTGCGGACGCTCAGAATCTGCGGAAGGCGGCGTTCCAGAATGAGGGGAAAGCAGTGGTGCGTGCTGTCCTCGTCCCGTCTGGGCAAGGCAGGACTGGACGTGGGGCAAGTACCCGAGACGTAGGGACAGGGTTCCTGGGCAGCCACGGTGACCACAGTCGGCTCCACGGTCCTCAGGCCCCCGCACGCAGCTGAACTTGATTTAGACCCTGTCTCTCAGCCACGTGGTGCCAGGGGCCTGTCCACCACGCCGGCAGGTTGCCCACTGCAGTGCCCACTGCTGAGCCCACCATGCCTGCTGAGTCTGCACCGTGCATGGGTGCTGGCCCATTGCTTACGTCCTACGACATCCTGTCACGCACAGGGATTGTGCTGTTTGGTGGCATTATGGGGGTCACAGAGCCCGCCTCCCACCTCTCCTCGTCCCACACCCGTGTCTGTGTGGGGTCGTCCCCGAGGCAGAACCGAGGTGACACTTTGGACACGAGTGGTCTATTTAGGAGTGGACCGCAGGAGGCAGTAGGAGGGTGCATAACAATTGGGCCACCTCTGTGGGCAGCGGGCCGATCCCACGCAACACCTCTGAAAGACTGGCACATGCTTGGGGACTGTCCCCTCAGGGCCGAGGCAGCTGGGTGTTCATCCACCGACTCCCAGCCCTCACTGGCCGCAGGGTCGTTCGTGCGTGGCCCCTTGGAGCTGCTCTGTGCACGGCTGGGCTCGCCTCTGCACGGGGAGATCTGCGAGCAGGGCACGGTGGCACTTGAACTGCGAGTCCTGCCGTACACGCCAAGCTGCTTCTTTCGTAGTCTGGAAGCCAGAAGTCCCACATGAAGCTGTGGGGAGAGCCGGCCGCCCCCCGAAGGCTGGAGGGAGGTCTCCTGGCCCGCCCTGTCCCGGGCGGCTTCCAGCGACCTTCTGTCCTTGGGCTCGGGGCAGCTCCAGGACCCCTTTCACTGCATCTGCTCTGTGTGTGTCTCCCCCTGCGTCCAAACGTCCCTCTCTAATAAGGACACCAGTCCTATTGGGGCAAGGGCCCACCTACTCCTTACGACTCAGCGAATTACACCTGCAAGGACCCTCCTTCCAAATCGGGTGGCGTTCTGAGGTTCTGGGTGTTAGGACTTCGACAGTCCAGACCCACAACTCGGTGTGATTGTCCCAGCGTCACAGGTGAGGACACTGAGGCTCTGAGGGTGACAGGGCCACCCCGGGATTCCCGGCGGGGCCGATGCAGAGCTGTGCCCCCCGCTAAACTCGGCCCTCAGTCCGGCTGGTTCCTCGTGAGCTTTCCGTGGAAGGTGGTGCCTGGTGTCACCTCCACAGCTTAAAGGCACGGAGGGTAACGAAATGGCGCCCCGGTCAGACCCAAGTTCAAGTCCCACCTGCAGTCCATGCTTCCTCGGAGGCTCGATTTCCTGCTCCGAAAACCGGGGGTCAGAACAGCGGGCACAGCCCTTCCTGTGACCTTTGCTAAGGTGCTGAGTGAGAATCCTTAGCTGAGCGCCCGGACACTCGGCCCTGCTGAGCAGCCAGCACCCACGTTCAGCTCGCGCGTTTCCGGGGTGGTCATTTCCGTCCTTCACTGCTTCCCACAGCTGCCCCGGCGTGAGCCCAGGGGGGACGTGAGGGGCTGCAGGGCCGGGGACGCCGACCCTCTCCCGCCCGCCCCCACCAGCCCGATCCGCCCGGCCGGCTGACACCCCGCACCCACCCCGCACCCCATGCCCCGCGGCTTTCGGGCTGGGCCGGCAGAGCCCCCTCTGCAGCCCGTGAGCCCAGCGACAGAACGCGTGCCCGTGAGCACGCCCGGCTGGTGATGAACTTGCTTCACCTCCTGGCGCTGAGCAAACACTGCGGGCGGGGCGGAGGGCACCCCCGCTGTCTGAGCAGGTACTTGGGGCTCCGCCCGGCTGAGAACCCGCCTGTCCGAGGGACGCTCCTGAGCCAGCATCCCCCACGGGCCTCTGTCCTCCCGGGTGGTCTCTTCGTTCCACGGTGAGTTGGACACACCACGCAGGCCGACAGCTTAGCGCCTGAGCACGCCCCAGCCACCCTGGGTCCTACTCTGGGGACCCCCAGGCCCTGTGCTGGGCCCCGGCCTGGCCAGGGCAGCCCACCCCCTTCTCCCCAGTGAGGAGGGGAGGGACCGCAGGCGTGTGCCCAGCGGCCTGTGGGGGACAGACGCGGGAGCCTGACCCAGCCGGGCGCCTGGGAGCCCAGGAGGAAATGTGCAGACCGCACAGCAGCTTGCTCCGAGGACAGGAGTACAAACAGCACGGCACGTTCCGGAATGTGAGGTGGTGGGGTGGCGGGAGGGCGAGAGTTGAGCAAGGAAACGGGGTTTAAAAAATTAACTGCAGCGTCCGGCACGGCCTTCGCCTGCTGAACCCACGCAGGGACGCGGGAAGCTTCCGCGCTGACCTTGGCCGCCCGGGGGAAGCCCTGCCGGGTGCGTCGGGCCGATGCCACGTGGAGACGCCGGGGCGGTATCTCCGGGGCACGGAGGACAGCGCAGCGCCAGGCCGCCGCCCGCAGCCCCTGAGGTCCAGGCTGTGTGTTGGGCCCGCGGAGCCTCCTCGGGTCTGCAGACATCTGGGCCGGGAACGAGGGAGCCACACGCCCGGCTCGCGCCAGCGTCACCACCTGTACGCCCTCCGGGTTTTGTGAGGGCGCCTGAGGTCACCCAGCTAGAAATGAACGGAGCGTGCGTGCAGCCCCGGGTGTTTGGCGCGAGGACCCCTGGCCCGCGGCTTCCTCTGCTATGGCGGGGCTCCCCACATTTGCTGAACGCTGTTCAAGGTTTCTAGCGCAGATTCTGCTTCAGTACGTCGGGGCCAGCCCCAGGATTCTGCATGTCCTACGGGCCCCCCAGGTATGCTGGTGCCGCTGCCCCAGAGGCCACTTTGAGTAGCAAATGGTTAACAGCTGTGACTCGTTAGGGCAGGGGGCCAGGCGCCTGGTGAGCTGTGGAGGCCACGCCCCCACTCTGATCTCAGCACCCTGGTTTGTCCTGGGATTGCAGGTCCCTCCCTCGCTCCGTCATGTGGCTTCTGTGACACCGACAGCACCGAGCTCCCGCCTACAGCCGTTGGCATGTGGGGTCCCTTTGCTGGGTGTGACCGTACAGGGACGGCACTGAAGCCAACACGTGGGGTGCCAAGAGTTTGAGACAGAAGCCTCTCTCTGTCCCGTGGGAGACGGCCAGACGGACGTTCTTTCATCCTCCCACGGCTCAAGGGTGCAGCTACTTCCCCCCACGGCGGGAGAACAGCGCCCGGGAACCCCGGTGCGGAGGGACGGAGGTGGCAGAGTGGAGAGGATGCGGGTTCTCGGAGACATCACGAGGGGCTGACTGAAGTCCAGCCCCGAGCCCACTCCTGGCTTCCGGCACACAACGGCCGTTTGGTCCCCTTGTAGGTTAAAGCCCAGCTGAGTGCGGTTCTGTGTCTCTTAACATCAACAGTCCTAACGCGGCAAGCTCTGTGTCAGGGAGACCAGAGTTCGAATCTCTGCTCAGCCGCTCACCAGCCGTGTGGCCTTGGGCAAACCCTCGGGCCCCGGGGAGCCTCCGCGTGCTTTCCCTGTGAACTGGAACTGGTGATGCCAACCCCGGGGCTGTGGCGAGGCCCAGGGGCCATGCTGAGGGTCAGAGCCCGGCCTCCGCGCGCTAAGTAGCAGCTAGGATCATGTCTCATTCTAGAAACTGTGTCAGCAGTCGTTTCTGGCCACGGGCACGCACACGCACACACACAAAAGGCAAATTAACCTAAAAGACCGGGGGGAGGGCAGAGGGGCCTGCCTGGACGTGATGAGTCACACCGCGAAGGAAGCGCGAGGCCGGGCGAGCTTCCTCAGTAACCGGCGGCGACGAGAAAGCGCGTCCCGGCGAGGGCCGCAGGGCTTGCGGGCGGGCCGGGCCGGTGCCACCGCGCTGGGCCGTGGGCCCCTGCGACAGGGCCCGTGGAAGCCGCGTCCTGCTCCTGGCATTGGCTCCGCCTTCCTGACGGTGTTGCATGGACAAAGACGTTTGTGTGGAACAAGCAGCTGCACGGCAGGCGGCAAACAGGCCCAGGCCAGGCATGCGCTTCGCGTTTTGGCACGGCCGACGGGCTCGGCACTCCTCACGCGTCCGTGGAAGGCGGGCTCTCGGAACCAGGGCCCGAGCTGTCGTTCTAATTACGTTTATTTTTCCAGCCGCGTTTCAGATCATGAACAGACTTGCTGGTGCTCGACAGGCCGCGCCGGGCGAGACCTCCTCCCTCCCTCAAAGTCGCGTCGCGTGGATTCGATGTTCAAAGGCAGCAGAGACACGGGCAGCCCTGCCACAGGCCGTTATCACTGATGGATGGGAGAGGGGGTTGAGTCAGTCAAATCCCCGCTCTGAGCCCGGAAAAGTCCGCAGAAAACAAATCCGAGGCCCCAGGCTGACCCTGCAATCAGGCTTACAGATGAGGTGGGAGGCAATTCAGACGGATCCCGTGAGCAGCAGCCGGACCCACTTCCCTGGGCCCTCACCACAGGGCGCCAGGCGGCCAGGTCGGAGCAAGGTGGCCCCCCTCCCTGACCGGACGGGCAGTAGACGTCCGACACCAGAAAAGCCCGTCGGAGGCCCAGCTGGGGCTGGGAGAGAATCTAAGGGGCCAACAGACAGACTGACTCCAACGTCAGGATGTGCAATAGGGGGACCGGGCGATGCCGGCAGCCACTGTGGGTGTCCGGGGGCAGGGTTGTAGCAGAAGCCACGCCCAGGGACCGATGTGGTCACCGGAGGACAGAGGTCCTGGTCGCGGAGCCCTCTGCCTCCGAGAGCCCAGCTTTGTTCCAGCTCGAGTCCTCTCCCTCCCGCCCACGTCAGGGAGAACTGTGCAACCCCGATGTTCTGGAAGACTGCTCACTCACAGGAAGCGTGTACACGTGCGTGTTCAGTGCAGACAGCGCGCTCTCACCTGCTTTCGGCAGGTATCTGTGGGGCATCGCCTGTGTGTCAGGTGCTACACACACCCTGGGGAGTGAGACCGTGGCCCCTGCCCCACAGGTGTACAGCCTGGTTCCAAAGTGCCAGGTGAGATCCCAGTTCAGCAAACAGAGGTGCGCAACCAGCCTGCAGCAGGGTTCAGGCCCGGGGGAGCAAGTCCAGGGCCCTTGCAGCAATTACAAAACAGTGCCGCTCTGCGTAGGCTGCGGACCCCCAGCGTGCCCCTCCCCACCCCCACCCCCGCGGTCAGGGCACAGGCAGGTCCAGCCAGGCCCAGCCCTCCTGGGGGTGGGGCCCAGCAATCGGTGCCTTAACAGGCCTTCCAGGTGATTCCACCACACTGTTCAGTGTGAGAGCTGCTTCCCCGAAACAATAGCGCCCGGCCCCACCCTCCACGTCGGCAGCACAGCCCGGACGCTGAGACCCAGCGGCCAGTTACCACCATTGTCCGGTCCGTAGTATTCCGTGGGTGTTAACTGAGTCCTTACAACAAGTCCGTCAAGTACGTGCTCTGTGTCCCCCACTTCACAGAATGGAAAACTGAGTCCCAGAGAGGTTAAGTCCCGCGGTCAAAGCCACACGGCTGGGTCAGTGGTGGAGAGGGGATGCAGACACAGGCTCCGCCGCCCTAACCGCTACGTGCACCTGGGCCTCACATGCGCCCTGAGCGCCTTTGTCACCTGGTAGAGACCAGAACGCAGTCTGTGACACCGGATCCCGCGGGTACCGCTGGCCCTCTGCCTTCCCCAGGTGGCTGGGCCGTGTGACCCCTGCACTTGCCCCCCATCCCTTCAGAACAGGGGTGAATGCTCCGCCGTGGACAAGGGCCCCACCACAGCCTGGGCCCCGCGGTGTCAGAGCCTGCAGCTGTCCCGTGCTGCTTGCTGCTTGCCCCACGGCCCCCACCTCACCTGGGCGGCTGGGTCAGGGGGGCTCCGGGATCAGCCTCCAACCACGTTGAGGGGACCCAGGCCCACTGAGCGCCCGCTGCCTTGTGGGGACCTGCTCTAGGAGCCTGGGGTCCCTTCGGACCCCCCGCCTTGACCGAAGCTGGCCCGGCCCAAAGGGTGAGTTGTTTCCACCTTGAGGACCCAGGCGATGACCACAATCCGAGACTCTTTCCCCCCGGGGAAATCAGGGAAAACATCGATCCTAAAACGGGAGGGGGCGGCCCAGCCCACAACGAAGGCCCCAGGGCAGAACGCGGGCTGCGAAGCGAGGCCTCCTGGCCCCGCCCACAGGCTCGCCTCCTGGCCCCGCCCACAGGCTCGCCTCCTGGCCCCGCCCACAGGCTCGCCTCCTGGCCCCGCCCACAGGTTCGCCTCGGCCCCGCCCGCCTGCGGCGGTTTGTCCAATTACGTCCGCGGAGGCCTGGGACAGACAGCACTGCTAACCACCCAGGAAGTGCCGGCTCCGGGCATTAAAGATTAAAGTCTTTCCACTCCGGTCGGGAACGGTGGCCACCTGAGCCCCAGGCGCGCCACCTCGCCTGCCCTGGCCCCACCCCAGGACCTGAGGCCGCGATGCGGCAGCCGGCGGGCAGCGGCCCACCGACCCCGGGCAGCCCCCCACCCCGGGCAGCGGGCCCCCCCCACCGCAGCGGCCTCGTCCTCGCTGATGGACACGTGTCCATGCTGCAAGGTCAGAAAGACACACTCTGTACAGTCCAGTAGGCTGACTGCCACCCAACACAGTGACCAACGTGGTGACATGGGACCCCTTCCATGTGGCCAATGTCACAGATGAGCTGAAAATACCTGTTATTTAATTTTAACTAATTTACATTAAAACTTAAAAATGGACACTTGGTTCAGCTCTGGAAAACTCTGTGGGTCCGGACAAAGCCAGGCAGACGAAGCTACTTTTTCAACTATGAACTTCCCGGATCTGAACACAGACCGAGTATTCCCGTGGACCCGGTGCGATGTGGAGTGTGACAGGCACCCGAGGGCCTCGCAGGTGGCACAGAATGTGAACTAGCTCGTTGATAGTCGGGCACTGGGGTTACCTGTTCTCACCACCACCCTCGAGACATGTTGGATTAAATGGAGTAATTAAAATGTCCTCTGTCCCTTTTTTTTTCTGTGGCATGTGGGTAGCTCCCTGGCTGGGAATCGAACCCAGGCCGCAGCGCGGACAGCACCAGCGCCGAAGCCTTAAGCCACTACACCATCAGGGAACTCCCTCTGTCCCTTTTTTATACAATGTGGCTGCTAGAAAATTGAGAACTACTTAGGTGGCTCCAACTGTTTTCCCAGTGATGGGCCGGGGGACCGGATGGGGTGAAGAGGAAGGCCACTCACTGCGGGCAGGGCCGTCCCTGCAGCTCAGGGCGGGACGCCAGGGCGGGGCCGCCTAGGAGGCCCAGGGAGCTGGGCCTGCCCCCTGCACGCGCACACGTCCCCCTGCACGTCCCCCACACGTACCCTGCACACGCACACATCCCCCGAACACGCACACACCCCCTGCATGTGCACACGCCCCCCTGCACGTCCCCCGCATGTCCCCCTGCACACGCACACGCCCCCTGCATGTGCACTTGCCCCCCTGCACGTCCCCTGCATGTCCCCCTGAACACGCACACGCCCCCTGCATGTGCACACGCCCCCCTGCACATCCTCATCCGGCCCAGAGCCGCTGGGATTGGCGCTAATTCCTTCTCTGCAGGGCCGGTGGGGGAGGTTCCGCGCCATGTGAGGCGGCTGCCGTGCAGCCCTGGGGCGGGGAGTGGGGGCTCAGAGGGGGAGGGGAGAAGGCTGCAGAAGGTTCTTAGGGACTCCCCGGGGCAGGAAGCACCAGGCCCCGCCCCCGTTGTGTCCTTTCCCCTCCCCTCCCCTGCTGACCATTTCCGCAGGAGCCCAGGGCTTCCTGGGGCGACACAGGCCCGTGTGGCTGGGTGTCCCGGAGTCCTGCTTGCTTCTTGTTATTCTTGTAGAGCCACAGACATGACGGTGGCAGCCAAGTGCCTGTCAGCTGTGGTGGGGGACACGGGGCTTGCAGGTGCCAGTGAGGGGACGGCAGATCCCCATGTAAGGCTGTCCTTGACCCTCCGTCAGGACCCGGGTCTGCCCTGTCCACTCGGTGTCCTGGGATGAACGGTCTGACCTCTGACAGGTGACTTCGCTGGCTGCCCCCAGCGTGTCACACACTGACAGGGCCCCTTACTTTAATGCTCTGTTGTCCCCACCTTGGACTTCTGGTCACTTCTGCACAAGGTGCCACACTTGCGTTTTGCACCAGCCCATACACTGTGTGGCCCGGTCCTGCACCCTGGACACCCCAGGTCTGTCACAGTGGTCAGGATTTGTGTCCCCAGACAGCTCTGGGGGTGGCAGCTATCTTGGTGCTGACAGGTGACAGCCCTGGGCCTGCCTGGGCATCCCAGAGCTCATCGGAGCAGAGGCCACAGTCATGTCAGGTCCCATCTCAGAAGGAAGTCCTTAAAACTATAGGCCGAGACCGTGACTAGAAGCTTCCGGAGCCTTTGAAATCATCCCTGTTGATTATTTGTGCTGCTCCCATCCCTTTCCTGCAGCAGTGAGCTCTTTCTGGGGAAAGGCCTGTGGGCCATCTGCACCTGCTGAGCTTCCCACAGGGAAACAGGAAAGGGACTGTTCCAGCTGGACCTCAGGGCGGCATGAACCCCCTTGCAGGGCCTCCCCTTGGGGGGCTGTGGGCATCCGTGACTCCTCCCCCGGGCCGCCCCCCATGCCCCCTGACACTTATCATTGGGGTGCCCTGCTATCCCCTGTGGACACCTTGCTTTGGCCCCAGGAGCTTGCCCAGGTCCCCACACAGAGCGGGCCAGGGGAGCCAGCATACGTGGCGCCCAGGGACAAATACTGCACCTCAGTGACCCTCAGGTGTGCCACCACCTGCCAGAGGCCCCCGGGAGCTGAGCCCTGGACGCCCACATCGGCCACTCACTCACACAGTCTGCACTGGGCGGCTGCCTTCTTGTCCCATGTCCCTGCGTCCACACACGCTCTTCCTGTCACCGTCCAGATGCCCGGCGGGCTCCTGAGCCTGTGCCTCGGAGTCTGCTCATGGGACAGCAGGCGCCTGGCTGTGCAGACACTCAGTCAGGGCGTCGGCACCCGGTGCTGGTGGACGCACAGCGGGACCTGTGTCTCCTCTCTCCTCCTGTCCACGGCCCTGCCCATCAGTGTGGCCGTCACTCAGCCCCCTGGGGGCTGACCTCACTTTGTCCCCACAAGGCCCTCGGCGGGGACCCCTCAGAGCAAATGGAAAGGGCCCGCCACGCGCCCAGGCACCGCAACCCCCGCCCCGCACAGCAGGGTCAGAGGGCGCACGCACCGCGTGCCCGGCCACTCCTGCCCTGTCCACGCGTGGGAGGAACACACAGGCCACCACGCAACTGTCCTGCAGCGCGGCCATGGCAGCGCCTCCTGCTCCACAGCTCGTCTGACCTGTGACCTCGCCCTGCCACCATCAAGGGGGAGGGAGGCAGGGACTGCCCTGTCCTCGACCTCTGACATGGGGACCCTGCCCCCAGCACCCACCGCGGGGGCGGCTCGGGGTCACAGCCAGACGGTGGCCTCTGAGCTGAAGGAAGGGTCACTTGAGAGCCTGCAGGAGGACTCCGAGCACGGTGGGGACACGCTGGGCTCGCAGTGACAGCAGCGTTGTCACCGAAGCCATGTTTGACTTGGCTCCCACTGTGTTTCTTTTAGAAAAGGAATGTGTTGCCAACATTTAAAAGTTGTAAGACTTCAAATAAAACCTGTAGATGCAAAAATATGTATTTTCTCCCTGATTACGGAAACAAACATGCCCAGATTTTCTCTTGAAACCAGATGAGCGAGCCGTCCCTGCTGAGTCCTCGTTTCCTGTGACAAACTCGAGCAGGAGCTTCCAACAAAGTTCCTGTCCCTGTGCCCGCGCCCCCCACCCCCGTGGCCTTGAACTGCCCGCCCGGTGGGGCTCCGTGGCCAGCTGGCCCCCAGGTCTGCCCGCTTCCAGCTGCGGGCCCCGGGACGTGCTGCTCACCTCCTCTGCCTCCGGCGTCCAGCCTGCGCAACTGGCGGCCAGCCGCCCGGGAGCGCTGAGACGAGAACTGACCGAAAAGGCCTGGGCAGGACCTCGCCCCGCCCCTGCGGGCCGTAGCTACTCCGTCATGTGCGGTCACCTGCAGCCCCGCCCCAGGTCCCAGGGCTCCGGCTGGGCCCACACGAGCCGCCCAGCACCCACCGGGCACCTCGCCCGCCCCCACCTCCAGGCCCAGCGGAGCCGGGCGGGAAGCGGCTGAGCTGCAGCCCGGCCTCCGAGTGTAAATATTAGTGTTGGCCCAGCGCGTGGGGCTGGCGGGCCCGTGCGGCAGGGGTGCCAGGAGCGGCCAGGGCTGGGACCACCGTGGCCAGCCCCCAGGTTCCTGCAGGAGGCTGACAGCATGGACACCCCGCGCACCCCAATACCAGGCTCTGCCGCCGGGCGGGTCCCGGAAGGAAGGGCCAGGGCCCCCAGGACCGGCTTCTGCCCTCGGCAAAGACACTCGCTTCGCCCGCTGTGACCTGTCCGTCCTTTCAGGCAAAAGGAGACCCCGGGCTTCGTGTCCCACCGGGCTGCACCCACAGACCCCCGGCAACGAGCGCTGCTGAGTAGACCAGAGCGTCATTGTCACACCCGGGACGCTAGGGAGCCGTGCTCTCTCATCTTCCCTCTCAGCAGCGCCATCTCAGCACATTTCCCAGCACCAGGCCACCTGGGGGCGGGGCAGCAGGTACGGGGTGGGGGGCGGCCTCGGGGGTCAGTCAGGCCCCAGTGTGCAGCCTAGTTCTGCCACGTTCTAGCTGCGTGACCTTGGGCAAGATTCTTAGCTTCTCTGCCTCAGCTTAGGCGTCTGTGACGTGGTGACTCACGGCGTGGCTTTCAGATAAAATGACACCTGCCTGTCCCCCACCGCAGGGGGCACACTGTGTGTGTCCCTGAGGTGCTGGTTTGCACACCAGCTGGGGGCGGGGGGCTCCTGCCTGGTACCCCCAAAGCCACGAACCAGCCTGTGGACAGTCAGTCCCGGGTGCACTGGTTCAGCCGATGCCCAGCCCCTCCCCGACCCCAGCTGGCACCTCGCACGTCTACAGTGACCAGCAGGTTGAAGGCCATGAGGCCTCCCCTGTCGCCTGACACAGAGTGAGCAGCTCCCGCTGGACGGGCTAGTGGACGCCAGGATGGTTGGTGATCAGTTTTCTCCGAAGGAAGCCCCCACCCTGATGGCCCCACCCCTGTGCGCCCCACTCTCCCCCTGTGCACCCCACTCATCCCTGTGCACCCCTCTCACCCCTGTGTACCCCACTCATCACTGTGTACCCCTCACCCCTGTGCACCCCACTCATCACTGTGCACCCCACTCATCCCTGTGCACCCCACTCTCACCACTGTGT
>PVJL010015291.1:0-24874 GCA_004026885.1 Lyroderma lyra | reverse complement strand
GGGTGGGGCCTACGCTGCGACTGTCACCACAGCGGCGCTGTCCCTGCGGCCAGAGTGGCTGAGGAGCTGAATTTTTATGTCATTTAAACATAAACAGCCACAGGGCTACAGCTAGTGCACTGGGGAGCGCAGACAGCATTTCCGCCATCATACAAAGTTCTACACGGCCCCTTCTCCCCAGAGTAGGTCAGTGCTAAGGGGAAGCCTTTAAAAGAAAATGGCACTTACTTGCCTCTGCATTCCCACCTGACCATCACCCCGAAAAGGGACGCGCTCAGGAGATGCTGACGCCAGCGAGGTCCTGTGTCTGTGTGTGTGGGGGACAGTCAGATGCCCTCCTGCCCCCCGTCACAGGCAAGTCTGTGTTTTCATGGAGAAGTATGCCTTAAGTTCTAGAAATTCCTAGAAAATAAGACTGCCCTACACCCTGTCATAAGAGGGGAAAACTGATAATTCAAAGTAAAGGCCTATGTGAGAGCCGGCTGCTGGGCGAGGTCACCGAGACGGGGGCCTGGCCATACTCACACTGAACACTGTCACGTCAGCTCTGCTTCGTATTTCTTCCACAAGGGCCAGCGGTTTTCCTTTGGGGACTGGGATGGTGCCAAGGACCACGGTCCCTGGGACGGACAGTGTGTGACGAACGGCCTGGATGAAAGGCTGACTGAAGAGCTCCATTTTTCCAATCTCGTCGATGACACACACTCTCCGCCCTGGGCCACTGCTGGAGCCTGCCTGAGGATGACAAAGACCAAGGTCACATTAAGCGGAGGGCCCAGGGGATCTGCTCCCAGTCACTCACCAAGAGACATACCGGGAAGAGTGAACGGCGCTTTGGAAGGCAGAGGGCCATCTCCTAGTCCACACGTGACAACTAACTGGGCCCCCTGGAGACTGCCCCACCCACAAATTCAATCCCCAGAGCCTCCCAGAGTTCCTGGCAATTTTACTGCTCTGGAACGGTTCCAGTAATAACCAGCCTTTGTATTTACATACACCCAGACGGTAAGCAGGGCCTGGACGCCACGAGCCTGGCTGCCCTTGCTAATACCAGCCTCTTCTTTCTGGTCTTGGGTCGATGAGATTCCCTGCCTGGCGGGAGGAGGGAACTGCCGCAGGCGCGTGCCTGTGCATTTCCTGTCCTGCACTATGAGGACTAGTGGGAAGAAGTGAAAATTGAAAGGCGTCTTGGTTAAAAGAAAAGCAGTGAGCTGGGCTATTCTCCTTAAATGACCTTTTCTAATGACTTCGTACCAATGTGTGTCCCTCACTCATGTGACACTCCCACTAGAGGACTCATGACTGCCAGCTCCTGGGAGGCGTGCCCATGCAGTGCCAGGCTGGTCTGTGTGACCACGAGGATATGGCACGTCACTTCTGAGATCAGGTATTAGAGACTGCCATTTCTGTCTTGATCTGTCTCAATATGCTCCTCGCGCGCGCGCTCTCGCGGATCACTTGCTCTGTGGGAAGCCGGCGGCCATGCTGTAAGCCGGGGGCCAGGTAGCTGACGGCCCCCATGGAAAGAACTGAGGCCTCCCAGCAACCACGAGAGCGAGTGTGGCAGCGGCCCCTTCGCAGGCACACCTCAGATGGAGGCGACCTGCTGAGACACCCCAAGCTGGAACCGCGCAGCTAAGCAGCTCCTGCATTCCTGACCCTGCAGTTATGTCACCCCCACCCTAACTGGGTGGGTGAGACAAGAAACAAGAAGGTAGAGTTGTCTTTGGAGCAAGTCACTGTTTATTCCAAACTTTCTCCTCAAAGATGCATGCCAGATTGGGGAGAAACAAAACAGCTGTCAGCCTCCTGCCCAAGAGCATAGAAACAGACAATCCCACAAGTGCAAGCCATTCCCACTGACCAGACTCTTATCAAGGGGTACTGGGGACACTCTGCTGCCTCTAAAGACAATGAATAATTGTGGCCACTGTCTACTGGAGGCCACCATGTCAAAGCCAACTAGAACTCTCTAGCACATCAAAGTGACAGTTTTGAAAGCACTCAATTCAGACAGAGTTGAAAAGCAGAAAGAATGTGGGTACATATATGTGGGCAGTTACATGCATGTGGGTCAGTCCATGTGTAAAAACACACGAGCAGGCAGAACACAGAGCACGGGCTCCATGACCACGCTTCCACACTAATGACAACTCATGGACACTGCTTAAACTTCCGCACAAAGGTATTTGGGGACACACACACACACACACACACACACACACACACAACATTCTACCAAGTGAAAATGCTCGTTTTAAAACCTTAGCTTTTCTAAAATCCTCATTCTGTCCACAATTAGGGACTTTCATTATCTAGGAACTATAGGGATCTCACAAATACGGAGCTCCAGGAGTAACTGTACCTGCAGGCATCGATAAGGAGCGCGAGAACTCGGGGTGGCTTTGGGCTGTGGGGTGACAGTCACTGGGCCCATGGTCTACAGGGTGGCCTTTCTCCCCCAACCCCTCCCTGGCGGACAACACAGGAGTGTCACTGCTGACCACTCACAGCTCCTCCTCCCTTAGGCTCATGTTTCAGCTGATTATACATTTCCATTGCCACAAAGAGCGAGTGAAGCTTCTTTGTGCAAAGCTTATTTTAGTTCCTGTTTGTTCTTTGGGACAGAGTCCTGCAACTGACCAGTCGGGGTAACAGAAGCTATGAATAATTTTACAGCCTGGGTTGCTCTCAGCTGCTTTGCTCTCTGGAAAGAATAAATAGATTCAGAACAACAAAATATCTTGGTAGCAGTCATCCAGAGACCTGAAAAATGGTGATTTTTTTCGATCCTTTGTTTGCGCTTTAGACGTACTTTTAAGAATACAAAGAAAATGTAAGCATAAAGCAATTTCATTTAACCAAAATACTGAACCGAGAGAAAGCTAATTAAAGTAGTTCTGCCTTATTTTGAATTATTTACTGAATGAATACCTCTGGTGATATTAGGTTAACTTTATTTATTTATTAGACACCCAGACTGCCTCCTGAGCTTGTCTATCAGGGACAGCAAGCATTGGAAGTCATGGGAGGAACCGGGGGTTCCCAGAAGTCAGGCAGCAGACCTAAGCCCTTCACGCAAACAGCTCAGGTCTGGGAAGCTGGAATGGCAGCCACAGCCAGGCCAGCCCATGACTCCTCAACCCTCTTCTGTTATTAGCTAAAAATGCAGGGTTCCAATTAGCCTTTATGTGTGTTTATTCCAAGCCTGGTTTCACACTCCCTTAGCAGTCTGGTGGCAGGTCAACTGTGAGTCCCCAGGGAGGACAATCCAGGCTGACAGCCAGGACAATGTCAAGACAGCCTGCCCTCTGTGCCCGCAGCCATGTCCCGCCCCACTGAGACACATTCCAGGTGGAAGCTTCCTCTACCGCCATGTGAGAAGTCCTACCAGACTAGTTCTGAGGCTCCTCCTGATGTCCACTTGGACCTGCTGGGGGTCCCCCACTTAGCAGCTGACTCCAGAGCACCAGAAGGGCACCCTTGGCATTTTCCAAGCTATAAGAAGTATCCTGGACTGAACAGCACCCACTGGCTGACAGCCCAACCGGTGATGCAGAGCCTGGACATCTGGGCTCACAGGTCCCTGTGACAGGTGGCTGGCTCGCTCTGGCCCCGGGTTCCTGGCAGACACAATCAGAGTGCTAACATGAGGCTCCTACCAAGGCCCTGCGCCCACCACCTCAGTCACCTCAAGAAAAAAATCCGACTGTCCCTGTGCTTTGCACCTGTGAGCAAAGGGTGATGAATGTACTTTACCACACTGAGTCCTAATAACTTTGTGTAGCAGGTGTCAGCATCTCTGTTCTCAGATGACAAAGGAAGTGACTCATGCAAAGTCACTGAGCTCCCAAGTGACAGAGCTGAGAGTCAAGCCCAACGTCACTTGCCGCCAAAGCTCCCTGTCACACTTTGTGTGCAATAACCCCTGTACACTTCCAATATAAAATGAGGAAAGAAATGAATCTAAGAAATTCATCTAACCACAAAGCAGCAGCCAGTCTCTCCAATAAGAAGAGCGCTTTAGTTGATAGGGGTCTCCAGAGGCACAGCCATGAAAACCCTAATTTTAGAGTAATCACATTACTTTCACTCCTCAAAAAGAATAGTATTTGGGGTCTCAGAATAATTACTATCACCGTTATTTATCAAGTAGAGAGCAGCCCACTTTCATTGGAGGTGTGGCCCGCAGGTGAAGGGACCGCCACCCTCAACCCAGAGCTCAGCCCTCTGCACACCCCCAGGTGTCCCAAAGGGGCAGGCTCCTGCCACTCCCTTATCACTGACGGTGTTTATAGCAACTAATTTATTTTGTAATTTCACGTGCTCAGTAATAATTTTACTCAGTATTTAAACTTTCGATAAAAGTCTGGTATTTTTGATGCCTGGTATCCTTTTGTTAGAAATGGCCTGGAGGAGAGAAAGGTGATTATGTTTGCTAACTAATGAGGTAACTGGATACAAATATAGGAGTACAGCTTAGATTAGGAAAAATCAGTCATTTTGACTTTTTGAGTTCAGCTTTTAATGCAGTGATACTATGTTAATTACTGCTCACCTTGTTATGGAAAGTATTTCAAAAGGCAGTAGTTAAATTTGCTTTCCAGTGAAAGCCTCAAGAGAAAGTTATTTTTATCTTAAGATAATCTCATGAAGTTTTAAAAAATTAGAATTAACCAGGAGAAATTTTCATGTGCATTGTCTTAACATATCTCCTTGCTCACTGCACATTATTTTCAAAGGAAAAAATTGCAAGTACACCGGGGAGAAAATGTCCATGTTGCAAAGACAAACAGTGACTGTGGAAATGTTCCAGGTGAATTGACCGCTAAATGTAAAGCTGGACCCTAGACTGGGGGAGGAGAAATGTTACAAAGAACCCAATTAAGTCAGTTTACAAAAAAGCTGCAACTTAGGCCCAAATGTGTTCTCAGTGCAGCATGTACTGAGGTTGATAACTATACAATTAGACAAAGGCTGTTTGAAAAATACCCAGCCATAAGTGTCTCTTATTTTTTATATTACATGGCTGGATACTTTCCGGACAGCCCTCCTATAAAAGTGCATATCCTTGTTTGTAGGAAAAATATACCAAACACTTAGGAGTTAAGTACTCTGGTGACTGCAACATATTCCCAAATGGTTCCCCTGAAAATTTACATGTTTGCGCACATGCGTGCGCAGACACACACACACACACACACACACACAGTGTGAACAAACAATAGGGCAAATGCTAAAAATAGATGACTCTGGATAGCAAGTATACAGGCGATCTTGCACTATCCTTAGTCTTGTAATTTTCTCTAAGAGTAAAATTGTATCTCAAGTTTTTAAAAATTAGAATCAGTACAAAAAAGACAACACTCACATGCACACTTGCTAGGCATCGGATTCAAGAAGTCAACTCATCATGTGAACTGCCTTGGAAAGGAGTCGGGGGCTTTCGACGGGCATGCATGGGAGGAGGGAGCCAGAGGATACTGGGAACCGGATCCAGTGGGGAAACGGAAGGCAGAGACAGCCGTTTACACACACTCCACCCCACATGTTCTTGGGACTGGGCTGGAGCACTGCACAAAGAGATCACAACTCAGCAGAAGCCTGCTCAGCACCTAAACCCCGGGACCTGACGGAGGCCTCAGACCCTGCCCAATAGGCTCAGGAGTCACACAGGAAGGCCACCATGACAAACCCTGTGGACACACGGCAGAGCCAACCTTACAGTGAACTCTCCGTCATCACCTACCTGTTTTGCTTGACTGCAGGCATGCTTTCAGTGACAATTTTTAAATGAATTTTTATGTTTGCACTGGGGAGCTTTTAACTTCCCTGGCTGACCTGCCATAGGAGGGGCTGTGAAGTGCAGAAATAGAAAATGAGGAGGAACAGGGCAATGGATGTCACATTTACTAACAATGAAGGAAATTCTAAAGCAATGTCCAAGCTCTTGTCAACCCTTTAAGAATGATCCTGACTAGAAGTTGGTTTTTCCAAATCCTTTCTAAAGCCCAGTGACTTGAAAACCTAAGTGGCACATCCAGGTCAGGAGCTAAAACATAGACTGGAGTTCTCTCACCTTCAAATGAAAGATATGAAGCAGTCTTATTCAAAACCAAAAGCAGAACCTGCTCTCAAAACTAAATACAAGCAAACACGAAAAGCCTTCTTTTGATCAAAACAGGGAAAACAAGGTACAAACTATGTTGATTTCACGCAGTACTCTGGGTCTAAGTCATTATTCCTCCCACGGATCTTTATTTAAAATGATACTATTCAGACTAGAAAACAGGCTTTGAGTACGTACACTACACTTAGTTCTTTAAAACATTATAATCTGTTGTGACCTTTCTGTGTGAGTGGGAGATATAAGGGGAACCAACAAAATATTAAATCCTACACTGCATCAAATGCTGATAAAGCATTCAGTGTGGCTGTCAGAAAGACCATTAAGAAAAAAGCCAGAGTTATCCTATCAGACTTGATCATCAGAAAACTAAAAAGGCAATCCTAATTACAGTAGCATCAGAAAATAGAAGAGACCGATAAATAACTTTACCAAAACTTTTTTAAAGAAAGAAAGAAGAACGCAAGATGCTATGTTTTGGGGTATGGAGAATGAAGGTTTGGGTGTGGAAAATTAAGATATTCTTTATATCTAAATAACTATAATTTTGTATAGTTCCAATCATTCCATCATACAAGATTTTTTATAATGCATAATAAAGTCCTGATTCTACAATTCCTGCCAGCTCTTGCAAGCTGTTATCCCTGGACACATTAATGCCTACTGCATGTCTCAGTTTCCTCGTCTGTGAAGCAGGAATACAATGACAGCATCACTCTGAGGATTAAACGTGCCTGACACACTGTTTGCACTCAATAACTTCACCATCACCATTACCACCAATACTACTACAATGTGGAAAAATGAAGAAATAAGAAAGGATAAGACAATTTTTTAAGAATAGTAATATAAGCAATCACCACAATTAACTATTTAAAACACTATGGTACTGATGCAAGAATCAAAGAACAATGGAAGAGAACAGATAATCCTAAAACATCTCACACACACACACACACACACACACACGCACACACAACTTTAAAATATAATTAATGAAACATAATAAAGTAATGAGAAATAGGTTATTTAACTAATGGTGTTGGTAAACTGGCTAAGTATTTGGAAGAAAATCAGTTGAGCATGTCATTGCACATTATATTCAATTAAATAAATCCAGATGGATTAAAACCATAAGAAAAAAAGTATAAACACAGAAGAAGTACATTCTATAAGTTAGAATAGAGACAGATTTTCTCAATATTAAAAGAAAGAAGTCACCAAGTGACAACTGAGAAAAATACAAAGCTACAATCAATATAAAAAGGTTATTCACCTTATATAAAAGATCTAAGTTAAAAAAAAAATGAGTGAACAATTTAGATTTAAAAAAATACCCAATAAACAAGTGAAAAATGTTTAATCTCATTACTAACTTAAAAATGCACATAAGAGCAAAGAAGTGTGTTTTGGTATTGAAAATCAGTGTTGTGCTCAGTATTGGCTGAAGCGCACCAAGACAAATAAATGCTCCTGTACTGGCAGCGGGTACAAAGTGAAACAGCTGTCACAGGAGCACATTCAAGACCCTGAACGTTCACACCCCTTCACCTAGTACTTCCATCTTCCGATCCTTCCCAGAGACACCATCCCAGTGGGAGAAAAAGGCTGATGCACTGGATATTTGTTGTAGGGTTACCCAACATAGCCCAAATGTCCAGCACTGAGGGAATAATGATTACATCAAAGATGGAAATCTATACTATAAAACATGATGCAATCATTAAAATATCAGTTATGAGGATTAAAGATTATCTTGTTGTAAGACCATTCCCACATCAATCATATTAAAGGAAAAAACCCGAGCCTATAAGACCATATACACCGTTTTCCCAATTTGGGATGACTGAGCAAATAAACTAGGTACAGAAAAGGGGCAGAAACAAAATATGCTAATACTGGTTAGCTTAGAAGTAAGGTTAGGAGTCATTCCCATCTTCTTTTTAATTTTCATTTTATACTTTTTACCAATTGCCTGCCCTGAGTATGCACAATTTAAATACTCAAGAAAACAATAAATGTTGTCAAACAAGGAAAGGTGTCACCCACAGAGTGAGAAAAAAATCAACTGCAGTGAACCGTACAAAGGGCTTTTTTAAAAACCTTAGTGAGTCTAGCATGTTTACCAGTCCTACTCGAGTTTTCCTGATTTCCCATGTGTGCCACGAAGGTCTGTGGGTTCCCATTCCTGACAAAGTAAATAAAATGAGCACCACCGCCAAGATGGAGCCGGGTCGTGCCTGCCCGACACCCCTCCGGGCCTGCCCCACCCCGCTCCGGGCCTCCCCAGCCTGAGCTGTTCCAGCTCCCAGCCAGGTTCTACTTCACAGCACAGCAAGCATGCCCCTACCAGCCCAAACAATCATTTTTCTTACGTTTTTCATAAGAAACAGTTCAAAATAGTTTTCACCCATAATGGAATTTCTTAATATAGGAGGCACTTAAGAGATCGGTTCTTCACTCGTCAGGGTTTGCGTCTTCCTACATCCCAGGCACTACAAACTAACACGCTGTCTGAATCACAGCTTCCACCTGCCTCAGCGTGGTTTCTAAACGTTTCAGTTTACTAGGTCGTTCCAACTGCCAGTAAAATATTAATAGCAACTGTCTGTTTACATTCCCCTATTTTTACTGTCTATTACTTTAACATTTCTCTTTTTAGTTAAAGACAAAACACCAATCCCTTTTCCTTCCTTCATCCCAATAAAATATATGAGATGGGATGACAATTTCTGTTTCAAAAAAGAAATCCATGACCTTCACTAGGTAAGAACCAGCAGCCTAGAAACTCTTCTTACCCCCAGAATATGAATATGTGGGTTTGGTAATCAAAGTACAAAAATTGGGAAAAGTGTGGTTTTCTTATTTTTTTAATTTTAAAAAAGATTCGATTCTTAATTCTTACTCCAGTCAGCATACTATTTCTTATATAATCTTACAGACAGGTACTAAGCACACTGTCTGTATGTACTGCTCTCCCAGGATTCAGTCTGCTCTGAGCAAGGTAAGTAAAAATCCATTGTCTATACTGACCCAGTGCCTAAAGGCGGAGTCTTCACCAGGAATTGCATCTGAAGTACTGCACTTGCCTTGTGAACACTTAAGTAGAGGGATGTATGTGATGGGAAAAGAACTTGAGACCATGTCAAACACCATGTCTCTGACTGTGCCCGTGCAGCACAATTTCCCGGACACAGGGAAGCAGGCAGTTTCAGGAGACTTAGGAAGGGAGGAGGTGGAAGAAGCAGGCCAAAGGGAGGGAGCAGAGGGAAGTTGAGCTCCAAGGAGCAGCAGCCCCCTACCAAAACTGCCAGCCCTCTGAAGTCAGAAACCACCCTTGGCAGGCAACGGCTAAAATTCTCAACATCTGCTCACTGCACATTTTAGCTTAGCCCTAAATGTCAAAAAGAGCAGAAAAGCAAAGGTATGAGGTGTGTGCCAACCAAAGAAAATGACAAGTGCCAAGGGCCAGAGGCTGGCATGGCCCAGGCATGTGTGGGGGCATAGTGGTGTGGCTGGACAATGGCGAGATGAGGTGGGAGATTAGGAGGGCCAGGCAGCACAGGACCTTCCAGGCCATGAGAAGGACCTGGGACTTAATTGCTGGTGCAATGGAAACTTCGAGAAGGTTAATAATTGCCTCTTGAAAACGTCTATACCATTCAACTTTCACAGAAGTAAATCAAAGTCGTAAGTCTACAATAAATGAAACGAAACGAAACCTACATTCCTTATATGGCCCACAGGTCCTGAGTCACATGACCCTACCCGGCGCACCAGCCTTGCCCGCCTTCTTTCCCTGCTGCTTCTGCCCCAGAGCTCTGGGGCTTCAGTGCATCTGCTCCCATCATCCAGAACATTCTCCCCAACACACACCCCAATATTCTGTCTCTGAAATAAAGGTGTCTTCTCATCTTTTCATTTCAATTTAACTGTCCGCTGATTTTTTCTCAGACTCTCCCGATCACCTGATCTAAGATCTCTCTCGCAGAGCACCCTGCTTTTTCCTTGGCAGTGTTTATGAAAACTGTAAGTTTATTTAATGTCTTCTGTAGTTCTCACTAGACTGAGAATTTCAAGAGAGTAGAAAACATGTCTGTTTTGTTCATGACTGTCAATCCAAGATTTGATAAATATCTAATAATGACACAAAAACCAAGTAAAATGCATATACCATCAACAATGGCTGGTTGTTTGAAAAGATCGACTAAATTAACAAACATTTGGCTAGACTTGCAAAAAGAAAAAAACAAAACAAAAAACAAAACAGAAAACAAAAACAGAGAAGACTTAAATAAATAACTAAAAAGAGAAAATCCTGGAGACCTTACAAATTAAAAAGGGTTATAGAGAAATACTGATGAACTATAGGCCAACAAATTAGATAACTTATATGAAATAAACAATAACTAAAAGATACAAATTATCACAAGTGAATAAGAAATTAAAAATCAGCTGACCTGGAACAAGTAAAGAGACTGAACTTGTGTTAAAAAGTTTCCCATGAAGAAAAGCACTGGCTCCATGGCTTCACTCAAAGAAAAAATTAACACCAATTCTTTACAAACTCTCCCAAAAATTAAAAGAGGAAGGAGCACTTCCCAACTCATTCTATGAGACC
Source organism: Lyroderma lyra (assembly GCA_004026885.1). Classification (NCBI taxonomy): domain Eukaryota; kingdom Metazoa; phylum Chordata; class Mammalia; order Chiroptera; family Megadermatidae; genus Lyroderma; species Lyroderma lyra. Next base: position 14,126 of record PVJL010015291.1, on the reverse strand, counting down.
AGTATTACACTGATGTTAAAACTAGACATCACAAGAAAAGAAAGCTACAGATCACATCCTTTATAAATATAGATGCAGAAATCTTCAAATAGAATCAGACAATGAATAAGAGAGATTCATTCCAAGACAGCAAAGTTGTTTAATATCCAGAAATCAATTGATATAATAATACACTATATTAATATAATAAAGGACAAAAATCACATAATTGCCTCTATTGAAGAAAAATAATTTGATAAAAGTGAATACCTATTCATTGTAAAGCACTAAAAAAACTGGGAATAAAAAGTATCTTCCTCCACCTGGTAATGGCCACCTACAAATAACCCAAAGCTTACATCATACCTAATGCTGAAAGACTGAATGCTTTCTCCCTAAGATCAGGACCATGATAAGGATGTCCCTTCTCTCCACTTCTATTCAACTGGAGGTTCTAGCCAGGGCAGTTAGGCAAGAAAATTAAATAAAGGGCATCCAAAGTGGAAAGTAAGAAGTAAAACTATTTCTATTTGTAGATAATATGATTTTTTTATAGAAAATTCTAAGAAAATCACTAAACTATTAGAACTAATAAACAAGTTTAGCAAGGTTGCAGGATACAAGATCAAATTAGAAGAATCAATTGTATTTCTATAGATTAGTAATGAACATTTCAAAAATGAAATTCAAAAAACAATTCCATTTACAATAGCATCAAAAAGTATAAAATACTGGGGGTGGGAGAAGAGGGAAAAGGTGGTTAAATACATGGTGATGGAAGGAGAACTGTCACTGGTTGGTGAACGTACAATGCATATATAAATGATGTATTACAGAATTGTACACTTGAACCCTATAAAATTTTACTAACCAATGTCAACCCAATAAATTCAATAAATAAATTTTTTTAAAGTAAAAAACACTAAGGTATAATTTTATTTTCAAGAAGTGTTAAGACTTGTATGCTGAAAACTACAAAATATTGTTGAAAAGTAATGAAAGAAGATCTAAGTAAATAGAAAGACATCTCATGTTCATGGATCAAAAGACTGAATATTGTTAGGATGACTCCCCAATTTGATCCACAGATTTAGAACAATCAAAGTCCTAGCTTCGGTAATCAAGACAGTGTGGTATTGCCATAAGAACAGATGAATCTGACATAAGGACAGACGGAACAGAATCCAGAGTCCAAAATTAACCCTTATGTTTATGGCCAATTGATTTTGACAAGAGTGCCAAGACAATTAAATGGAAAAAGAATAGTCTTTTCTATAAATGATGCTGGAACAATTGGATATTTATATGCACAAGAATGAATCTGGATCCATACCTCACACCATATATAAAAATTAATTCAAAGTAAACCAAAGGCCTAATTTATAGTAAAATTATAAACTCCTATAAGAACACAGAGGAATACATCTTCACAAAGTTGTGTTAGGCAAAGCTTTCTTCGATAAACCACCAAAACCACAAAAAGAATAAGGAAAATAGATAAATGAACTTCTCAAAATTAAAACCTTCAAAGGTTTTCTCGATGGCGTGCTTCAAAGGACACCATCAAGAAAGTGAAGACAACCACAGAATGGAAGATACTTGTAAATCATATATCATACATCCGATAACAGACTGGTATTCATATAAAGAAATCTTACTACTCAGCAATAAAAAGACAACCAAGCCAATTAAAAATGCTCAGCATCACCAGCCATTAGGGAAATGCAAATCAAAACCACAGTGTAATACTGCTTCACACCTACCAGAACAGGTAAAAAAAAGACAGAAAATCACAGGTGTTGGCAAGGATGTAGAGAAACTGGAACCCTCACCCACTGCTGGTGGGAGTGCAAAGTGGTGTAGCTGGTTTGGAAACCAGTCTGGTAATTCCTCTAAAAGTTATACATAGAATTAACATACGACTCAGCATCTCCAATCCAAGAGAACTGAAAATGGATGTCTACCCAAAAACCTGTACACAAATGTTCACAGCAGCATTATTCACAATAGCCAAAAAGCAGAAATGACCCAAATGCCAACAAGTGATGTATAAATACATGTGATAGATCTGTATAATGGAAGAAGATTCAGCCATGAAAAGGAATGAAGTTCTGATGTATGCTACAAAATAGATGAACCTTGAAAACGTTATACTAAAAGAAATCAGTCAGTCACAAAAGACCACATATTGTATGACTCCCTTTTTAGAAAATGTCCAGAATAGGCAAATCTACAGTAGAGTTGTCAGGCACTGGGAAGACACAAGAATAAAGCATAATTGCTTAATGGGCATGGGGTTTCTTTGACAAAAATGTTCTAAAATTAGATTATGATTGGTGGCACGATCCTGTGAATATACTAGAGAAAAATCAGATTCTCCATTTTAAATGGGTGAATTGTATGTCAGGTGAATTATATCTCAGTAAGCTGTTGTAAAAAATAACATGTAATACAGTGAGAGAATGATTTAGGTGCATACCATTATGTACACATGATGACATTTTCCCATCCTAAATGTTTATTTGTTGTCCTGTGAAAACTGAGTTGAGATATGAACGAAGGGAAGATAGAGGGAAGGCTTATCTTCGGAGATTGTTGGTAGCTGGGCCGCAGAGCCCTCCTAATATAAAATACTTACGTGCGTTGAATTTATGTGACGAGCAATTTCCCTGTAGTTCAGAGTGGCAGATTTATGCTGCATATTCTTATTAAGGATTAATCCCTTGAAATGTAAAACTGGCCTCCCCTTAAGAGCAAAAGTCACTCTGTTCCAGGGCCAGCAATTCCCACAATGCATCATAACAGGTAGGGTCAAGAAGCAGAAACCACACACTCACATTCCTCAAGACCGGAAGCGCCAACTGCTCAAAGGCTGACACATCCACTGTATATTGCCCGACTTGGCATTCCCGTCGTCCTGGCAAAGGCTCTGACCTGAATGAAAAGACAGTGAGTTCCGGTTCAAAGACCTGTGCATTGGTTTCTGGCTTTTGGCTGCGCCACTGAACCTCTGGCCTTCCACCTACGCTAAAGCACCCTGAAACATCACCTGCACAGGAAGTGGTGGTGTGCAAAGCTGTTTTGCAATCCCTGTTCTCTCCTGTGCATACCACCACCAACGGGCCTGACAGGCACCCTAGTGGGGCCAACAGGAAGCCCCAGGGAGCTGGTACAGCAGCTGTCTTTGAGAAGTGGCACAAGAAACAGGGCTACGCATCATAAAGTGAGAAGAGCTTACCATTCAATGCAATGTGCTTTAAGTGAAATACGAGGGCTGTCTGGGAAAAATCTAGCCATAAATGCCTCTGTTTTTCGTATTATAAATACATGGCTGGGTACTTTCCAGACAGCCCTCATACTACATTTTTATACTTTGTTTTTCCATACGATGGTTTTGATCTCTGTTTTCTCTCTCTGAGAAATCCACAAAGGCCTAAGATTCTTCAAGACAGATCATGTGTCTTGACCATGCCCCCAGGGGAAACAAAACACCAGAGAAATGAAATCTCAGTACCCCACTCTAGATAAAGGTCCCCGCAGGCCGGATAAGGTGACAACATCAAATCCTATCCTTTTCCCTCCCTGTCTGACTTCTTCTGTGTAAAATCCATCGACAGGCACACCAGAGGACTTTAAAACCTCACTGGCTTTCCGGATCAATGTTGTTTTTCCGATTCCTAAAAAGAAAAAACAAAGCCCATTAGGAAGTGCTCCCTTCTGAGCGTGCGCACAGCGTTCCTGCCAAGAGCAGTCGTGGCAGGGAGACATGGGCTGCCAATGGCTTTTACGAATGTTAACCTCCTTCAATTCTGATTGCTCCAGGTGTCAAAACTTTTCATTTCAAGTAGAAACAAGCACAATAAAAATATTGGCGGTACCTCTGTTTTAAATTCTGAAACATTATTAGTTTGTCACACACAACCCTGGAAACAAGTGGCAGTTTTCGAATGACAGTCTCAAGAACAATTTGCACCCTATGTGACAAGCTTCACTTTCTCCCCGGTCTGCACCCTTCCTTGGGTGGCCGCACCCTCTGACCTAAGAAACCACATCGGTCATGCTCGGGTTAGAGGCTGGGCACTTTAAAGCAGGATTTCAACCTTCCAGACACTCATGCCCATGTCCAACAGCGAGAAAACCCCTCACTCCAGGGGACCAGCTTTGCGATGGCTCCCAAAAACGTCCCTTAAACACCATGAACCCACCAGAAATAGCAATTTTCACACTTCCTCACGAGAGCAACCATATCAGGTTGGCAACCCCTCCTGTCACTTCCTCCAGTGTCCCTAAGCATTCCTTTGGCTTGACCCAACCCTTTCCCAAGGGCCTCCACCTCCCACCTCCGACCCCTTCCTTTCCTCCCAGCCTGCCTGATTACTCTCACTCGTATGTGTGTGTAAGTACCAGCAGCTGCTAGCTGGTGTATCAGTACTAACACCGTCGCCACTGAGCCAGGCCCCACTCTAGCACATTCCACAGCATTTTCTCCATTAAATCCTCACAATCATCCTCCGTGGCAGTTACCATCCCTGTCCCTGTTTTAAAGGTGAAAAAACTGAGGCACAGAGAGCTAAGGTAACTTACCCAAGGTTACATGCCTAGTAAGGACCACACATTTTAACAGGGGCCTTTATCTGTCACCATGAGCCTAGTTCCCACGTAGATCTAAGTCAGTGGCATCATAATTATCCCAAAATGGAAAAACAGGGGAATCTTGTAGCAGGTCTTCAACAGGGCTAATTCTGAGATACCAGAGGCTTGATTATCATATTACAGTTGATTTTGGAATGATACGGTTCAAACGTTCAGGTCCGTGGAATTTTTTTGATTGATCCTCGTAGTTCACACGCGCGTTATTCAAGGGTCAACTGGCAGTTGGGAATCCTGATATCCAGGGGGTGGACTTAAGTTCTCTGCGGATTTTCCACTGTGAGGGCAGCCAGCACCCCTAACCCCTGTGTGGTTCAAGGGTCAACTATATTTCTATGGCTGCCCACACAGAGTTATCAGGGTTCTCCAAGAACGCTTTTAAGCTTCCTTGAAATAAAATATCCATTATTCTCACTTAATGTTTCTCTCCTCCACGTTTCACTCAAACAATGGCATCTGGCCTTGTGGAACAGAGGACCCCAGCCACATGTCTGCCATGGCCAACAGGACTATGTAGGGTTTAAGTTCAGCTCTGTTCCTCAGTAACTGCTGCTTTAGGAAAGTCACTAAAGCATCTATTTAATGCAGGCAAGTGGCCTTGGGGGGTGAGGTAAACTGGTACTTTTCTGAATGGCATTTCAATGTGAAGAGCAGGTCAGAAAGCTCCAGATTTTGTTTCTAGTTCTCCCATAAAGCTGACCCTAAGATAAAGACACCAGGGTGGGGTGGTAATTACATTAGCAAGCAAGTTACAATTGTGGGTAGCTAGAGCTTGTTCCCACCAGGGAATCTGAGGAGACAGTTTTGGACATGTGGCTCAGAGTTATCCTGAGGGGTGATGAGGTAGGGAGCTTCCCTCCTTCTGTCATGGGTTGGCGGCTGCTCCTGGGGGACAGGACGTCCCTAGTCCATCAGACTTGTCCTGTACGCAGGCTGAGTAAGCTCCAGTGACCAGAAAGAGCCCTTCAAGGTGGGTCACAGGTAGGACAGCTGGAAGTGAGGAAAACTGCTAAGTGCCAAGGAGACACGGTAGGGCAATGGTAGTATATACAAAAGTGACCTCTTTCAGAAGGTACACTACCTAATGGTCTGAACATGTAGAGAAAATTTAGACAGCAAGCAGAGTTTTGGCCTGAGTTGGTGATACAAACTAAAGTAAACAAAAAGAAAATACAGAAATAGACAAGAATTCCAAAGGGGGAAAATGTTGTGCGTAACAGGAAAAGAAATTATAGATTAACACATGGCTCTTGGGTGATTAGCTTTTACAGTCATGATGCTGTAAACATTGACTACTGAGTGAAGCAAACTTACATTTATAACTACAGTTAAAAGGATGGGCAGAAAGAACAGTGAGTGGGTTTGAGGACAGGCATAACAAAGCTATTCTGTGGGACTAAGCAAGCTTTTCCACTATGTGTGTATCAAACTTTAATAAAGAAGGAAACGAAAAGAACCAGTGCTGGCCTGGCCAGCCTCTGTCCTCACCCACTTCCAGGACTCAGGCAAGTACAATCAAAACAGGTCACCTGTTATGAGACACGCAGGTATCTTGGGACCAGCCTGCTGGAAACTACATTCCAAATCTCAAATAAAGGGCTGACCAACCATCTTTTCAGCAGGCAGTCCTTCGCAATATTAGGAAGTACCTTTGGACATCAGAAAGTTCTCAAACTAGGCTCCTCCTCATCACTCTCCCAGGGCCTGGTAAAAATAAAATCCCAAAGTCTGCAATATTAAGTGTTGGTTTTGCTACTAAACATAACCATTAAAATAAAATGGCAGATAATTCTAGGCCCAGGATTACAATCTTTGATATCGGAACTCACACCTAACTTGAACATTATTAGACCCACCTTGCAAAGGAGCTGAAGAAGTCATTTTCTCCATCCCAAGGACACCTTTCTCCCTTAGCCTATGGCAGGAGCCACCACCTTCCCGCCTCTTCTTTCAGTGCTGACCTAGACAGGTACAGCACCTTGGTTTCAAAAGCATTTCCTCCTCTAGGCTCTCATCTGACCTCACACTGTCCCATTCACAAATGAGAAGTTCAAGTTCCACCGGACTGAGGGATGTGACCAAAGACAGGTATTAGAGGGGACAGGCAGAGACGCAGGACCTGAGAGGGGGTTCCTGTAGGTACCCAAGATTCTCACGGGTGGAGTGAATTCAGAGGTCAGTGAACATGGATGAAGGAATAAAGGTTACATCTTCAGTTTCAAATTCCCATTCCGTTTCATTAAGAAGGTGGAACAGAGCCACCGCACCGGCAGCAGCGCGACCCTCACAGAAATCGGATCCCTTCAATAACAAAGACGTCCAGCAGTCCCCACATCACAAGTTTGTTCTTCTTACCATAGTGGGCTGCATGTCTAGTCCCCTCTACCCTAGGTTACTTAAAAATCCCGTTTTCTGGGAAAGGATACCTCGGCTTCAGACTGCCAAGTCTGCGACTGAAATTCGGTACTTTAGCTGCCAGAAGCCAGAGGCCGGGAGCCGGGACTCCACCACCCCGCCTACGGCCACGCCCACCCTCGGCCTCCCGGAGGCGGAGACCCAGGCGGATTACCTGGGGGCCCCGTTAGGAACACGTGCCGAACCATTTGGATGGGCCCGAGTGGGGTACGCCGCCCGGATCCGAGTGGGGGCTGGGGTCGCGCGGAAGCAAACCGGGGTAGAGAAGACCCAGGTCCCGCCCACCGCGTGCCGCAGGCCCCACCCCCGCCGACCGGAAGCACGGCCCTTTTGGCCGCGCGTGCGCCTCAGGGCTCGGCAGCTAACTGCGCATGCGCTCTCAGCCCTCGGGCTCCGTTCGCCTGGGCGGAGTTTGGTGGGGGAGGGTCGCGATTTACCCCGATTGTGCGTCAGCCTAGGTGGGGGGGCTCACGAGGAGTGTTTACAAGGAGACGTGCGTGAGCATATGAAGACCAATTTCCCTTTTTTACCTCTATACCATAAGCGTATAACATTGCAAGACCCAGCTGGAGGATCTCCCTGTGCAAAGAATTCAGTAGCTTTCCCCGTCAGCCACTTGACGTGTTTCAGCCAGCGAAATGAAGTAGCCGTGGCCTTGGGCTAGCTTTACCTGTAAACTCTCAGCCCAACATGTGTAGGGTTTGACGTGTGATCAGTCATTCTCCATCCGGGCAGAAAAGCAATTTTCTCGACTTCATTGGTTTGTGCCCACATAGGACCTCCAGGGCTCTGGCGCCTCTGATGTGCACTAGTCAGATGGGCTCTGTTTCCTGCTCTTTAGAAAAGAATCATCTAAAAAAATGACTTGTACAATGTAGCTAACACCATCAGTAACATTTATAACGTTGCATCACTGGTAATGTAAAGATAACCTACATCTATCTCACCTCCATGCAAACTGGAATCAAGAGCAGCTGATGTAGCCAAACAAACCCATGTACACAGTCATATGTATACTCCTGTTTTTATCAAAGTAACTTTTATTTTAAAATGCTAATTATGTAACATTTGCCATCACTGAAAAGCGGTTTATACTTGCAAGGCTCATCAGAGGTTGGACTGTTTTCTTGTGATACTGTACCTAGAATTCTGATAGCTACTAGCAGACATCAGTTTAGGTGGCTCAAGGAACATAGAAACTCTAGGTGTAGAGAATTGACGTCTTAGAGAACAAAAAGACAATTCTTCCATGGTTGGACGTTCTTTCTCCACTGAACACTATTTCTTTGGGTCGTGATTATATGGGTATCTTCACTTCATGATAATTCATTAATCTGAGTCTTTTGATTTGCACAGTTTCCTCCATGGGTTTCACATTAATAAAAAAGATTAAATACCTTATATTAGGAGACTGTCCAGATGTCCCATTTGAAATGGGGCAGAAAACAATGGTACTGTCCCATCTTACACAGAACGTATGGGCTAAATTCAAGGTGTCAGTAGCCTGACCAAACGCACCATTTGAAATGGGAGAGTACTGTTGTTTTCTGTCCTATTTCAAATGGTACATCTGGTCAGCCTATTTAGAGATTAACAACAACAGAGAGAAAGACATCATTAGAAATACATTTTAAAATAAATAGGTTATTAAAGTACTATACTGAGTCTAACTTTTGCTTACTGCCCAACTAAGGTAGAATTACCTAAGGAACAGGTGGTTCTAATTATTTCTTCCTCCAGCACCTGGGTGCAGGCCTCCTTTGATAGGATGCAGTGTGGTTCTTTATCAAAGCAGCCTGTGTAAGTACATGTCTAAAGACTTTACAATTCCAAAAGTCCTAAAAACTCAGTATTTTTTGTTTGCTTTTATATCTCTGCTTTGCAAGGCCTGTTCTAGTTTTAAAACTTTAAGTTCCATGTCCTTGGATCGCCCCTCAGTTTCAGGCAAACCTAGTTGGTTGGCCATCCTGCAGTTAAATGACAGAGGAGCATTTGAGAAATAAAGTAAAGAGGGTAAATTTATCAGGGTAAATGCTATAGTTCGAATGTTTGTGTCCCTCCAGCACCCCAGATTCTTATGTTGAAAGCCTGATGCCCAAGGTGATGATAATTAGGAGGTGAGTTTTTTGGGGGTGATAAGGTCCTGAAGGCAGAGCCCTCGTAATGGGGTAGTGCCCTTATAAAAGCAATCCTGGAGAGATCCTTAGACCCCTTCTCCACGTGAGGGTACAAGGAGAAATCTGCAACCCAGAAGAGATCCCTCACCAGGTCATGCAAGCATGTTGACCTCACACCTCCAGCCTCTGAAACTGTGAGCAGTAAATTTCTATTGTTTAAAGCTGTCCAGGGAGTTCCCTGATGGTGTAGTGGCTTAAGGCTTTGGGGCTGGCGCTGTCAGTGCTGCGGCCTGGGTTCGATTCCCAGTCAGGGAGCTACCGGCATACCAAAAGGCAAAAAAAAAAAAAAAAAAAAAAAAAAAAAAAAAAAAAAAAAAGCTGTCCAGTCCTGGTATTTCACTATTACAGCCTGAATGGACTAAGACAGTCAACAAGCAGTTTCTTACCAAAAAAAAAAAAAAAAGTTCATTATAAGCCATTTGTTCTAAATATGGGCTCTTTTTCCTGAAAAAATAACCTTGTCAGTGGTGGTAAGTATTAATAAAAGGCTGTCTAACATAGTCTGTCTGTGAAGGCTGCCCTGCTACTACTCTGGGCCTAATCGTGGGACCAAAGCGGAGATCACTTCTTTCACCTGCCTCTTCCTGCACAGCATGCCTGAGTACCACTGCCCCTGCCCACCCCACACACACCCTACACCCACATACCCCTGGTCTCCGGTGGTATTCACACACACATACACACCTGGTCTCCAGTGGTACACACACACACACACACACACACACACACATACACACACCCTGGTCCCCGTACCATGAGAATCCTGCTGTTTGCTGGCCTAGCTTTAATTTCCTCCTGTGGAAATAGCACCCAAATTCTCCTTTTGGGAACATCCCATTCCCAGGCCCAGGTCCTGTATGGAAAGGAGTGAGTCCTCCTCGCCCACTCCAGGGGAGCAGGAGGCCAATGATTCAGTCCATCTCCTGGCTCGGCGACTGGCTCCAGAAAGCACATGGGCCCAGTTAGCTCAGCAGCACAGAAACCCACCACTTATCTGATGTCTTCCTCCCCTAATCATGTTGCTCTCTGCAACTTGGGATTGAGGACAGCCACCAGCCAGTGGGAGGAGCAGAGGAACAGGGGAATAGGGCTCCTGGGAGGCTTCCCCAGGCACCTCCAGGACAGACCCAACTGTCACTGCTGGGAAGGCTTTTCTGATTCTTAGGGCCTGTCACCATTGCTCCCTCAGCACCCCACAGTTGTGGCAGTATAGGGATTTGTTTACATCTGCCTCTTCATGGTGGTCAGGCCATGAAAAGAAAACAGAAGGATGGGTAATGAAAAGGGATGTGTATGCACACTTCATAGAAAGTGATCAGGAAGATGCCCCCAAGAAGGCAGTGCAGAACTCTGAAAGAAGGGTGCCTTATAGGAACTGGGGGAAGTCAGGCCAGAAAGAGAGATCAATGTGTGCAAAGGTCCTGAGGCAGGTGTGCTTGGCCTGAAGGAGGGGCAGCCACAAACTATTATGGCTAAAGCTAGCCTGACCAGACATATTTAAATGGGACAGAAAACAACGGTACTGTCCTGTTTCAAATGGTACATGTGGTCAGCCTAGTCTCGCTGGGCTAAATTCAAGGTGTCAGTAGGCTGACCAGATATAACACTTGAAACGGGACAGTAACATTGTTTTCCGTTCTGTTTAAGATGGTAGTCTGATCAGTCTACTAGAGCAGATTGGGAGAGAGAGATGGACAGGACATGAAGTCAGAGGGACAGCACTCTTAAGTTCTCAGGACTCTGGCTTTACTGTAGCAGCATGGGAAAGCCATTGAAGAGTTTTGAACAGAGGAACAGCAGTTTGTAAGTTAGTTTTGGAAGGAGATGCTCATATATGACTCAACTAAGGTATTTGGGCACCAAAGTGTCTGATGCAGATTTTTAACTTTTGTCCTGAAACTAGGCAGTAGGCAATATCACAAAGCAAGAAGAGTCACGTGATGACCGCAGAGGAGGTCCTGGTTGCTCATCCCTCTTCTAGGAAAATAAGAATTATATTATAGTGGGACAAGAGTTCTAAAGTAGCTCTTGCTATAGGATGAGCACAGAGATAATATAGGGACTCTACATTATCTCTGCCTGATTCTAATCTTATGCATAGAGTGACCAGATGTACTATTTGAAACAGGGCGGAAAACAATGGTCCTGTCCCGTTTCAAATGGTACATAAAGTCAGCCTACTGACACCTTGAATTTAGCCCAGTGAGACTAGGCTGAGCAGACAACGGGACAGTACTGTTGTTTTCTGTCCTGTTTAAAATGGGACGTCTGGTCAGCCTACTCATTCTTCTCCCAAGGACTTTGCAGAGTGATGACTACGATCACATGTGTCCTCATGGACCAGCTAACCTGGAGGTCCTTGCGTCAATCGGTAATGGAGTGGGCCAAGCAGGCACACTGTGCCACCCCAACGGCACTTAGGGTGTGAGGCTGCAGGTCCTGGGAGGAACACTGCCACTGTCCTCCTGATGAAACCAGCTCAGACAGCCTCTCTTAGCCAGCACAGCAACATCATGGAGTTTCCCTTCCAATGTAGGTCCAAGCTCAGCAGTGTTTATTCAAGGTTCACTGTCTCACCCCCTGTGAATCATTTGCAGGGGAAGCTGATTGCTTTTTAACTGGGTCGAAATAAATCATCCCAAGAATTGTTTGCAGAATGTAGCCCAGGCAAAGTAAGCTGTTGGTTTTAATCAGCCATGTTCACCCCACAGGGGCCTTGGTACCCCTCGCTGGGTCACCTGGCCTCCAGAACATTCCTACTTACGGAGTTGGTTTTAGCTTCATCCTGCCGACAAGCTGATAAAGGTTCTGCTGACTGAAAATTAAGGGGAAACTTCAGGAGCAATTCCCTTTTCCTCGTATTGTATGTGTTTAATCTCCCTGGAGGGGCCATGGGCATTGATTCCTGTCCCGAGTCAAATGCCATCATCCCCTCCTAACACCATGCGAGGTCTGAATGCCAGCACGGTTGGCTATGTTACCTTGTGGCAGCCTAATAAGTTATGTGGGACATTTTTAAGGCAGGTTCTTCCCCACCACAAACAACCCCCTACTAGCCAGTGCAGTGTTCCTGGAGCCTTGATTTTGGTCACCCCAGTGTGACTTAGAGCAGATTTTCATAGAGATGTGGACAGATAGCACCCTTTCCACCTGAAGGCCTGACCTCCAGCTCTTATTTCATAATGGTGCTCCAAGCTGACGGAAGAGCAGGAGAAAGAGTTGCTGGGAGAAGAAGTGACTCGATGCCTAGTCCTCTTCATTGCTCCACAGACCCTTATGTTTGAAGAGCTGAGGATGGTTGGCTCCTGGCCTGTCCTGCCCAGTACTCAGAATGCCCCATGCCACTGTGAGGCAGGACAGCAGAAACGAAGGCATTGTCATATGGAAGGGCTAGGCCAGGTTTGGGTTTCCTAGGGCTCCTCTTGGTATGCAGACGATCCAAAACCTTTTCACATGCCCAAAGGGATCGCAGGGCCTTTGCACATGCCACTTCTTCCACTTCAGTCTCTCTCCCTCATCATCTTCCCCTAGCTAACATTTATTCACCATTCCTGCCCCCCAAAAAAACATGCCAAGTATCCCTGATATGTGTCCCCTTGGCTTCCTGAACTTCTAGTTCATTTCATTCACCATAATTGTGATTGAATCATTAGTTACTTATTTAATGACTTTCTCCTCTGCTAGAATGAAAGCTTCGTGAGAGGGAATCGGGTCAGGCTTACTCCCCACCACATCCCTAGCATCTAGGGGTTCGGTTAATGCTGGCCAAATAAGTGAATTTTGGACTCAATAATTGATTTTTCAGTGGAACACTTAAAAATTTACCTTTGTGGTAAAGATATTTTGGAAAGAAATACAAATGAATAGTAACCTACTGTACATATTAGCATTGTGAAGAAATAGAAGCTCAATGTCATCGATAGTATTTACAACTTCTACTGCTTACAGAGTGCTTATGAGGTGTTCAAGGGTGACAACGGATGCAGACCACAGACTCCTTGCCCTAGGCGTACGTGTAATCTAGTTTGGAAACCACATAACACAATTAGACCATGATACAGATAAAACCTATATGCATATCAATACTGTGACTAGGAACACCTCACATCCACTAGGATGGCGGCTATAAAGAAAACGAGGGCTGGTGGGGACATGGGGAAACAGGAGGCAACCTGCCGTGAGCGCCGCTGGTGGGAATGTAAAACGGTGCAGCTGCTGTAGAAAGCGGGATGGCAGTTCCTCCCAAATTACAATTACCATCCAATCCAGTGGTTCCTCTTCTGGGTATGTACCCAAAAGTATGGGAAGCAGGGACTCAAAGACACATTTCATGGCAGCATATTTACAACAGCCAAAAGGTAAAAGCGACCCAGGTGTTTGTCAGTGGATGAATAAGCAGAAAGTCCTGTGTCCGCACAACAGAGTATGCTTCAGCTTTGAAAATGAAGAAAACTCTGACAGCAGCTTACAACACGAATGAACCTTGAGGGCATTATGCTAAGTGAAGTGAGACACAAAAGGACAAACACTCCACGGTTCCACTTAGGTGAAATTCATACACAGAAGGTAGAATGGTGGGTTCCAGGGCCTGGGGCGTGGGTAACAGGGAGTTTAATGGCGACAGTCCCAGTTTTGCAAGATGAAAAGAGTTCTGGAGATGGATGGTGGCAGTGGTCGCACAACAATGTGAATGTACTTAACACCACCGAACCGTACCCTTAAAAACAGTTAAGATGGAACATTTTATTTCTTCTAGATTTTACCAGAGTAAAATAAAATGTTTTCAAAAAGCAAGATGTGGAAAGTCGGACAGAAGAAAGGAGGCCAGTAAAGGCCGGAGTGGTCATCGAGAGGCTGTGAGGCCAGGACGGGAGGGCCGCCGGCGGGGGGAGAGAGAGAGAGAGA